>JAGDQP010039825.1:0-12333 GCA_022664845.1 Lepisma saccharinum | reverse complement strand
GATAATGATTCAACCAGCAGACTTGAAAGAGGTTCTTTGCTATTTGATTGGCGGAAAAAAAGAAGTAGCAGACGATAAAGGAAAAAAGAAAGATATAAAAAAATGGGGCATGTGAAAACCAGGAAGCGGTGGCAGGGTGTGGTGGCCAGCTCTTGTCTGCAGATGAACGACAGGCTTGACACATGCTCACCCGTTCTTTTCCTGAACACAGAAGCATCATAAATCGTAGATCTTATTGCCCAATATTCAGGCGAAGCATAAGTAAATACTGGTAGAAGTACTGCGACCTACAAGGAAGGCTTTCCTCAAGCATATTTTGATTACGTTGCATAAATGCATAGAACATACAATATCCACACGCCCAACCCTCGTGGTCCAGGTGCTAGAAAGCCAAGTAGATTCGAGTCTTCCTTGACGGGTTAAGATTTAACTAGGATTGCCAACTTAGATGGTGTGGCTATCTAGATGTGAACCGCGTTGGCTCAGTGGTAGATCACTCACCTCTAGTGCTTGAGGTAACTGGTTCGCTCGCGGCCCATGTCATGTGAGATTTGTGGTGGACAAACACTGTGTGCGTGGGTCTTCTTGTGATTTTCTCCTTACCTCCCATTTTCTTCATTGCACCAATTCTTCCATCATTATTCATCCGGTTCTGAGCCAAAGAAGACTAAAGGCCTTAAATAGAAATTACAAATAGCAATCTAGAAGCTAGCTTTTCTTGTTTACATTGTAGTTCAATGAAAGTAAAAGTCATCGACATGAACTTAGGTATTAACAATACAATTGAAGCGAAATGACCGGAGCTCCTTAAGGCGTGACCTTGAATTTTGCTTGTAGCCCTTCTGCTCCGGAATAGCTCATCCAGTCTTGGACAAATCTCGCATAATTATGATGAGTTGATGACTATAATTGATCAAGTTTTTAACCAATAAAATTGAAAATCAGACTGGCCATGGTGGAATAATAATCCCAAAACACAAGAAGCTTACCTTCATGCACCACCTCATAGCATAATTAACGCTGTAGATCATCCTCAGAATTTAAATATCCTCAGAATCGGATAAAAGAGGGTGGAGCCTAGGGCCCCGCCAAAGGCAAATCAGGGTATAGGTAACAGAAGCCCTAACAGGATCTTTAGCCCAAGACGGGAGACAATAACCCAGGGACCAAAAGCAACTTAATCCGGTAGGCCCTCTCCATTGATTTCTATGGTAATGGTTTTACTCGTATTATCTCTCTCGGAAGTGGAATATTCAAATTCTGCTTTTACGAAATTTATCTTTGCGGTTATTTTGACGCTTATTGTTTTGCTAATGTGAAGTTTCTTCAAATATTAGGGTAATATATTATTAATAGTTAACTATATGAAGCACAATATGTCGATGGGAAATTAGATTGTTTGTATAGATAATAACGCATTTTTATAAAACCACGTGAGTTAAAATAAACATGACTAAACACTATGCGAAAACATAAGTTAAAAATTACGCTTCTAAAGGACAAAATGTGTAAAACAATTCCCATATACATCAATGGAGAGTACTAAGACGACGGGGTGACCTGCACTGTTAAGCCCGTATGTTGCTGATAGATGGCAGGGCAAAGCAACATTCAGAAAATTGTTTTATCTAATTCCCTGCAATTGTGATGAGAACCTTGTTACGTTGCATCGAAATTAGAAGAATACGTTGCCATTGGATCCGATTTGTGCTTGTTTAAATTTACGTTATATGTGCTGAACGCGGACGTTTGAGGAATGAGGAAGGTAGTGGCTAGAACCTTAGTTACGGGCACCATCTTAGGATTCGTCTATCAAAGGTGAAGGGAACTATGATAACCTTTAGTCATAGTATCCGGCAGAAGGACTTCCAGAGCTATTTGCCTTCACAGTACAGCACAGAAATCCAAGACTAATCAATGGACCACGGGGACTGGGTCTCTAAACCTTTTGCTAGATAGCCTACGTTGGATTGTAAGGTCTTTTCCACTCGAGCGGGGATAACGCGGTGGTTTTACAACTAGCAATCACGTCTTCTAAGAAAACCCATGCTCTCAAATGTACGTGTCTACACGAGCGTTCACACCCTATGCTTTGGAAGCGCGAGTCAGGACGCGTTAAAATCGCGAGCGGGAGAAAGGTGACCCATTCTAAACGAGGCAGTAACGCTTATGTAGATAGGGCTAGCGTTTGCCCGCGTCGTTTCCTCCGCCACGTGGATACAGAAATCGAGGCGGTAGCTCGCTGTAAAACGCGCGTTTTCTCTACTCGTCTAGAAGAGCCTTAAGTGTTGTTGTTGGTGCCATTTAATGTAGGGATTGCTGCTTAGGATCATTAGAATTTTTAGATGTTCACGGTGGGCAAGTGGTAACGGTCCCTGCTGTGTAGCCCTGGGTTCCATAGCCGGTGGCAACATAAATGGTTCGGAACCCACTTTAAACTGTAGATCCATCCTTAGAAAGTCATCTTCATTCGATGGAAGGCAATGGCAAATTGCCACAGATTCACTTTGCCCACGGACCTATCTGCTGGGAGAACAGTGAACACAAACCATCATGACTTCGGTATGAGTTTCACACGCACATTGACATTCCTTTCGTAACAAGACAAATGAGTGCCCAATCACGTTTGCATCCTTACTATATATACTTTGAAAAGAATGAAATAAGGCCAAATTCTATTCATTAAGGTGTTGGTTTCTCTGTGGGAAACACCCGGAGTGGACGTATACTTCCGCACCATTCATGGCAGACGTTTTTCTTCTACTGGTCGCTTCAATCACGACCTAATTGTGAAATGAAACTTGACGAATTGTATCTGTTGCTTGCTTACTCTCTTTACTTTCACTAACACCAGCCAACGTGCGGTACCTTGTTCTGTGTTCCTCCTTAAGTTTGCATAGGAAAGCGTCAGATAAATTGGGGTGGTTGTTTGTTTGGTAGCCCAGTTCTTTTTTTTAATTCTTTCAGCATTTTCCTTTAGGGAAAGTGTGTGTGGTTCTTAACATCTATCACTTGTACGACTCTCGCTCTGAATCGTGACTGTGTAAGATTTTTTTTTCCACGATCAGTTTGCTTCTGCAGAACAGTTATCTCATTAGCAGTTTTGAGAGGGTGCACATGGAAAGGGGGGAAATACCAGGTAGTATGTTCTATGGTAGGTGGATCTCTATTGAACTAACAAGATTACCAGAACTATAGCAGACATATTATGTAACACGGCTCTGTAGAAATTAACTTCCCGTCTGAGGTGTTAACCAATGAATCACAACTGTCTGCATTTCATGTGTGAATATTTGTAATGCACGTGCGATATGTATATGATTTTTTTTTTCGTGATTGAGTTTCATTCACCATCTTCTTTCTTGGTTCGTATTAGAATAAAATTTTCAAAAACCAGTCTTGAAAAATTCCCATGAAAATAAAAATTTTAACGTATCATTACATTTTGAAAATTCACAGAAGAATTGGTCGTATCGTCTCCGAGATTTGAAGTCGGCTTCTGGCCGCATGCTTTACCATTATACCATCAAGTCCAACTTTCTCTGTGAACAGAGCATGCCTCGTCTATGATGAACCAGCTAAATCTGCTGGGGTTGAAAGTCAGTGGTACCGACGGAGATTTCAATTGAAGAACAGTTCTGCAAGTAGCACAGTACGAGATTTTCTAGAACAGGGTTTCTCAATGTGCATGTCGCAACCCCCAGAGGGGTCGTGGGTTGTGTGTAAGGGGGTCGCAAGACGAGGTGAAAAATTAAAATTAACTAGGGTTTGTAGATTAAAAATAATAAATTTATAAGACGGTATTTTATTTTGTTTATTGTTTTTATAATTAGGGCCTACTAAAATAATGTAATTTGTTGAATAGTTTTGAATAATGTAATTAGGATATTTATTATGAAATACAGCAGATCAATGGTCATGTTTTGAAATGTCATGTTCTTATGGGTCGCAGGATGAAAAAGGTTGAGAAACGCTGTTGTAGGTAGTATAGGTCTCGGAATTTGCAGGGAAGCCGCCATCTTGCTTGCTACGTAACTGAGCTATTACGTAATACGAGCTGTGTAAATAAAGCTTTCAAATCACTGGTTGGAAGCTCCTACGGTGATTGAGTAGATAGAGAGATGGTGTTTTCAGTAGAAAAGCGGGGTTCGAATCCCGGCGGGTGCAAGATTTTTTTTTTTTTTTTTTTAAATGCTTTTCTAGAAGCTCATTTTTTGTATTAATATTGCTATATTGCCCTTTTGTAGATTGGGTTTGATTTGTAACCATCGGTTCGGTTAGGTTAGGTCAAATTCGGTTGTCTCTCTTTCCACATCCAGTTCACAAATTTCGATCGCGAGGCGCTCGTGCGATTTTGCCGCTTCAAAAGTCTAACTAGCATGCCTTTTGCTCTACTGTACCCCGCCCAACTCTTTCGGAAGTTCAAAATATGGATTATATGTTCAGAGAACAAGCTCAACCAGCATTTCCATGTTTCCAACAGATTAACTTTTGTTTTGAAAATGAACAAATATCTCTACCAACGTTTAATCAACAGGAGTCTTGCGATCACACACTCTGTCATTTTCCAATTTGCTCCATTTTTTTAAAGTAACTAATCACGTCAATCACTTCACTGTCATCAATAATTATCGGCTACTGAAACCACTACTTAACGATCCTATTCCAACTAAAACTTGTTTCCAAGGATAGGGTTCTATCAGAAATGTATTTTATTTCCCTCGAAGGCAGGACATTCCCAGATAGCACGCAAGTTTAGACTAGCCTTGATTTTCCTTGTATTGCTAAACTTCAGGCACCAAGTTTGTTGTAGAGTTGTGGCAAAATTAATGACAATCATGCCACATGAGCATTGATCTTTGTAGCATTGTGTGCAAGTGAAGATCAAAAACACAATATGGCGTCGACCAAGCAGTGAAGTACACATCTTTATGACTTTCGTGAGGAGACTCACTTTTAAGAAATCAACTAAGCAGCCTCCATAGCTCTAACACAAGATAAAATCAGGTATACCATTGTTCAATTGAAGCATACATGCATGCCTTTACTTCATAAACAGCCTTTGTAACATAAAAGCAATAATAAAAAAGAAGTCAATCAGGTTATGCCACGAAAGAGTAGTGCTTACAGTGACGAACAACAACAAAATCTAAAGATTCTAGATTCGAACCCCACTGCAGAGAGTTGGATCTCTTTTCCCTTCACAGGCTTGCTGTTGGTTCACACCATTTTAACAAGACATGTTTGTGGCAAGTTTGACGTGAAAGACTTGTAGCAAATTTAATGTGATAAGTTTGTAGCAAATTTGCCACTTGTCAACTAGGAACTTTGATCCAAGCTTGCAGCAAGTTTGCAGACTTGCAAAGCCAAACTTGCTGCAAACTTAGAGACTTGTAAGGCCAAACGTGCTGCATACTTGCTGTAAGTTTACTGTGCTATCTTGGTTTACACGTCTCACGAGCATTTCGGGAACAACGTGTAACAGTGCTGTGAAACTCGCATTCTCACTTAGTGCTTGTATGCGTGTTTGTGCCAACTGCGAAGGAGGGACTGGAAGAGGAGTGGAGATGGAGAAAATGTTGTATTCTTTCTAAATTCAATTTAGTACATATATAACATTATTTAAAAGAAAACTTCTTGTATCATTTAAATGTAAATATGAATTTGTGTGTTGTGACATTTTTCTATTTTTAACAAATATCCAGCTTATTAATTATTTCTTACTGTAATTCAACAGTCAATGTAATATGTAATCAAATGTAATGACCCGATGGGACCTTTAACCCGCCGTCAGATCAGAAGATCGGTTCAAACAGTGGTTGTATCACTTTTCATAAAATAAAGCAAGAAATGGTTTTAACCACGTGAATTTTGGTAATAAATAATTTCCTTTCAGCAACGAGGGATTCCCCAAGTAACCACTTCTCTCGTCAGGAGTGGATCTTGGAAAGTAAAATATTTCATCGTTGGGCATACCGATATCTTACCTTCCCTAGTTAGTGGAAGCCCACTGCAAACAACCATCTCTCTCTCTCTCTCTCTCTTTCTCTCTCTCTGAGGTTTAGAATTTGCAGTGTAGTGTTTCTACATCCTCTCAACCTGTGGACCGCGAGCGACAGTTTCTCTTCGGAGGACCGGAACCAGTAGCTCATATTTCAATCTGTGGGCCGCGGTCGACCGTTTCTCTTCGGAGGACCGGAACAAGTAGCTCATATGCCGTTCTTACACCAGTGGGAGGCGGAGGACCTCGTTGTGAGTGACCGTTTGTCTGCGATAGGAACGGAACCCACTACGTGCTGATTGTCTTACACTATCTTGAGGGATAGCATCTTTGGGCGACCGTTTCTCCTCGTCAGGAACGGAACTCAGAGTGTGGTCTCTTTACATTAGTTCCATCACTTCACCACTCTTTTCAGTGTCCAGATTGCCCACTGCATTATCAAGGCTAACACCATAGTAGGCTGTTACATAAGATTATGAGGTAATGCTGCCATAATCATCGGTGTTATATAAGATTATGAGACTCAAGTATGCAGGAGAGATTCCGTCATTCAGCATGGCTCATAATCTTCACAGGTGTTACATTTTGATTATGAAACTCAGTTAGTAACATCTGTAAAGTTCCAAGTGAAGTGCTATTTTTTATGAACTAATTTTTATCTAGTGATTCTGTGAGACATTGAACCGTAAAAGTGCTAATATGTCTGTTAGTGCGGTAAGTCCTGATAATACAACCCATAGATCCTTGGTGGGAGGATTGATTACCGACGAAGAAAGTTTGGAGAACACCGAAGTCAACGACTTTGCGGTTACGGCACTCCCTATAAGGCAGATGAACTTTAAAGAAGAAAGAAAACAGGAAGGCGAAGAAAGACGCATGAGAGATATGTTGGATATCATAAAGAAAATACAATGTTTCAGTAAGGAAATGCAGTCCTATATGGAAGAAACTAAAAATGAAATGAGGGGATTGAGTTTCACCCGGAAGAAACTAGGAAAGAGCTGAATGTGAAAATAGAATAACAATCGGAAGGAACAAGGTTACAATTAGCCGTTGCAGTTCGTACTATTAAAGAAGTGAGATCACAATTAGGGGAAACTGAACGTAGCAGTAAAGAAGAGACAAGGTTACAATTAAACGAAACTCAGCGTATAGTATTAAAGACGAAACGAGGTTACAATTAGAGGAAACAAGTTGGCATCTTGAGACAAAGGACCGAAGTAAAAGCACAAATGGAGAAGGTGAATGAGGGATGTACAGGGATCGTGGCTAAAATCGAACTTTTCCAGACTGAGGTGAAGTCTCCAATGGATGAAGTAGGAAGTGCGAGGAATCCTCATCTATGATAAGAAAGGAGATAGAAGACATGACCGAACAGGTACGGAACTGGAAAGAAGCCGTGGCATGCGATGTGGAAAGCATGCGAAAAGAAATTACCATTTTGAAAGAAGAGCAACAAAATTACCGATATCTTACCTTCCCTAGTTAGTGGAAGCCCACTGCAAACGACCATCTCTCTCTCTCTCTCTCTCTCTCTCTCTCTCTGAGGTTTGGAATTTGCAGTGTAGTGTTTCTACATACTCTCAACCTGTGGGCCGCGAGCGACCGTTTCTCTTCGGAGAACCGGAACCAATAGCTCATATTAAAGTCTGTGGGCCGCGGTCGACCGTTTCTCTTCGGAGGACCGGAACCAATAGCTCACGTACCGTTCTTACACCAGTGGGAGGACCGCGTTGTAAGTGACCGTTTGTCTGCGATAGGAATGGAACCCACTACGTGCTGATTGTTTCACACTATCTTGAGGGATAGCATCTTTGGGCGACCGTTTCTCCTCGTCAGGAACTGTACTCAAAGAGTGTGGTCTGTTTACATTAGTTCCATCACTTCACCGCACTTCCCAGTGCCCAGCTTGCCCACTGCACTATAGAGGCTAACACCATAGTAGGCTGTTACACAATATTATGAGGTAATGCTGCCATAATCATCGGTGTTATATAAGATTATGAGACTCAAGTGCAGGAGAATTTCCATCGATCAGCATATCTCATAATCTTCACAGGTGTTACAAGCGGGAGACGATTGCCCAAAGTGAAACTTGACGTCTGATCATTTTATCTATAACAAACGAGAGATAATTAGAATACAAATACTTTTTTATGTTCAATTTATACTTTTTTGACAATAATTAAAACTCCCGCAACATTTCTAGACTGGTGATCACCAATTTTCGCACAGTGGTGGCGACTGTTCTGGATGAGGTTTATAAGCTTCCATATTGGTAAAAAAAATGTAATATTTCCATGGTAATGGTGCTTCCAGACCAGATAAACAGAATTAAACAACATTGGAATGTTAAAGTATTTACTGTTTTCACAGAAACGAAACTGACTTTTGAGACACATATTTTAACATTACATAGACATGATTGATCTTATTGCAGTCAAACATCGCCATCCCGGTGTGGACACAAGTGGTTCGAAGCCCATGTTAAACTGTAGGTCCCGTCCTTAGAAGGTTACCAGCTCGTTTAGTACGTTAATAGCAATTCAATCAATCAAACATCGCCATAAATGTAGGAAAATACTTTTAAGGCTATAATTGTATTAGAATGTTCAACATTCACCGTTTCATAAAATAAAATACAATTATTCCTGAAATAATGATTGAAGAATCCATTTTATAATCTCTCAAAGGTGCAAAGACCCATCCCCCGTATAGTCCAGGTGATAACGCCGCGGACCTCGAATTAGCAATGGGTAGGGACGCGGGTTCGAACCCCACGGCTTACCATCCTGACAAGGTTTCCAGTTTCTTTCGGTTTCACCAGGCGAATGCTGGGGGTGATACCTTAAGTAACACCCTGTCCGGTACCTTCCCAATTCTCTACCTACCCTACCCTGGCCCGAGCTAATGATGGCAAAAAGACCATAAATAGTTTCAAATTCAAATATGCAAAGAGTTTATAAAATTGACCATTTAAAAGTCTCTGGCTTGCAATTGGATGCACTCAATGACTTTTTTCTTTTTGCGTTTTCTCCTTGAGCTTAAAATCAGAGCACGATATGCAAACATTTATTTCAAATCCATTTCGATGCGGAGCAACTCAATTCTCCTAGGGCGCGGAATCTAACTATTTTAGAATTTTTTAATCAAATGATTATTTTTATCTCTCAATTTTGTAATCACAAGTGTGTGCCTACCTTACTGATGTTATGACTGTCGCTGTTGGGTAACTTATGTTGCTATGCGCACTATTGTCTCGTAAAGTATTCCCGTGAAAACACAACTTTAGACCGGTTTTTCATACGAGCTATCGCCGCTTTCTTTGCTTGCGATTTAGGTGAATAGTGAATTGAAACACGAGTTTAAGTACTTGTTCTACGTGCAACGCGAGTTTCTATTGACTACCCACCTAAATCGCAAGCGAGCGAGCGCCTGGAAGAAAATCGACCATTAGATAATAGGACGTAAAGAATTGAACGCAGAGATTACCTCAGATGTCGGAGAAATAATATACAACAGCAAATTAGCTGAAAACGGTGACATGATTGACGAAAATTATGATTAATTGACTGAAGTGACATCTATCTGACTTCTTCCGCATTTCTCTATGGTATTAGCGTGCAAAATTACACAACCATGACATTTTTTTAAAAAAACAATTTTAGACAACTGACAAAGAGAAAGCAAGAGCTACAATATTGTTTTTGTAACGAAAACAAAATGAAGGAAGACGTGAATAAAATATTATTACACTGAGCTGGAAATTTAGAGACACGATCTGTAAAAATATCTGTACGTATAAATCACGGTTTGTTGTCGATGCAGCATGCAAGGAGACTTTTGAATCGGTGGATGGCTAATTTATTTTATTTTGTGGGCACATAATATAACAAGACATGCAGTATGCACAAGAACACAATCATTCAGGGGCCTGTTTCACGAAAGTACTTGTCAATTTCCTGAGGACTGTCTCAAGACCGCTAACCTCCTGCAACAATCTTTATGTGTCGTTTGGTTGACTGTCTAGTTTTGAGTGTCAAAAGTTTACTAACAATTGAATATTGTCTTGTTTAATCACATTCTTTGTACAAAATGATGAAAAATTACTGAATGAGGACAAGGGCTTTTGGCGGGAGGTTAGCGGTCATCAGTGAGTCCTTGGGAAATGCACTCTTAAGAGTGAAAACTTAATCTGCAGTTTGTTGCATGTTTTTATTAATTTCTCATTTAACAACAAATGTAATGATACTGCCGTGTAAATTTAGCAAAGCACGATCAAAGATGTCCCCCAAACCCAAAATTTGAATGATGCTTATAATTAAGAAGTATATTTTGGAGGCGTTTCCCGATGAAAGTGTTTCCTTGCGATCTAACTGACATGGAGCGGAAAGCAAGCATACGAATCTACTCTCGGCTGTCCCTTTGCCCATAAACTTTGCTTAGATGTATTCATCCGGACCAACTTCCATTGTGAGTTGACGAGCCGACACTGCTTACGTCATTACTTGACAAGTTATTACGTCATTTGTAACGATATTGTAATAAATTTGAGCGCCTATAGCTCCGAAACCAGGCATACCCAGTAGCACAAGGATGATGACCAGTGTTTCTTTCAGGCATACTTTCGGAGGGGTTTTCAACCACCCCTCGGAAAGAATTAGTCTCAACACTTATATTAACCATATGTATACTAAAATACATATATAATAGCACATTCTATGAATATGGTTCATGTTATTTTGAGTTTAAGTTAGAAAGTACGACATATTGCTAAGTAGAAATTATTGTTATTTTATCTTTTAGCACATTTGAAACAATATTTATTATTTATAATTTTCGTGAACCCCTCACGAGTCTCCCGAATAAAATATTCTGGTAGAAACTCTGATGATGGCTAATGTGGGCCAGTATGAAATTTCGGCGTGGGTTCCACATCGATGATCGGCATGGGCCCCAGATAGATTGGCAAACATTTTGACCACCTTGGCCAATATGGGACAACAATATGGACACCACATTATTACCAGGGTTCACTTAAATTCTAAAATTGTCAAAAACGTTCCTGATAAGCCAGCTGTATGAAAATTTCCAGTGATTTGACTGGTAGAAACAAGGGACGATTCAGTTTTCAGAGATACCGAAAAAAGTTTTAAAAAAAGAAAAAAAAGACTGCAACGGGACGCGAACACGCATCGTGCGTCATTTCAACTTTTTCTTTCACAGATAAAACTATGTATTTACTCCTTAAATTACAATGTTATATAAGTAAATTCAAAGCAAAACAGCAAGGGAGACTCGAACCCACGACTCCAGCATGACTTGCAAGTGTTGACTCATAACTACCGTGCGCTAACCGATTTTTTTCTTTTATTTTAATGTGTTTATTTCTCAGAAAACAATTTTCCATAATGTGAACGAAGAGATTACATTTTCAATATTTTATACTAGCAAGAATGCTATTGCAGTTTTAACCGATACCTTATAAATTCATTAAATTCTATGTAATCTAAATATTATGTAATTAATTACATATAACCAACTGGACCAAACGTCTACTCATAAATGAAGACCAGAACAAACCAGTATATACAAATGGCGTTGTCCGAATGCCGAAGATAAACTAACTGTAAGTTATTTCCACGACTTACGCACAGAGCTAAAACGGGTCAAGTTTCGGACTGTTTCAATCTGGTTAGGTTTTGGACCGGGTCACCGGATCACCTATGTCTGGGTCATGGAGGGTCACCAAAAGTGGCTCGGTTTCCACTCTGATTACACACTACCTTATGTTTTAATGAAATGGTTAAAAACTCTTCCGCAGCAAATGAAGACATTTCATACAAAACACTGAATTCATTTTTTATGGGCACACCCACGTAATTAATATATGGGGCCAACTTGGCAATAAGTGGGCTGAAATCCGCTTTATGCTTCAAGGGCACACCAATAGAATTCCCATGGGTAGTTCACATCGCATCAAGTGGGCTAAAATGGGTTTAATATTGATCGACATTGACGACATGGGTCCCATACAGGGTTGCCCCCTTTGTATTCCAAGAAAATCGGGATATTCTGTTCCAGGGTCTGAGGGTATCAGTAGTACGCCTATATAAGAGATCCGGGGGTCCTTCCACTGGAAAAAAAAACATTTAAGCTTAGAAATTGTTTTTAGGGCCATCCTGGACTTGTTCTGAAGTTAAAAATTACTACAAATTAAACTAAAATGTCTCGGTGTCGCCTGTTCGTGGTCAGGTGGCACGCAATGCTGACAACACAGCCGCCACTCAGGTGGACGCAGTTTCACCAACCGCGGACAGATGGCGTTGGGC
>JAGDQP010039824.1:561-17547 GCA_022664845.1 Lepisma saccharinum | reverse complement strand
GTTTCCGTTTCTTGCCTTTGCATTTGCATAGTGCACGGAGCCACTCATCTTAATGTAGACTAATCGTAATGGGGATATCCAAGTCTTTTACACGTGCATATGCATGCAAGGTTTCAAGCGGAAAAAATATTTGTACGTAATCCTAACGCGTCTGGCTTTTTTAGTTAAATCAAACATGAGGTAATTATGGGTTTTCTCGGTGGCCTTTTTCAAATATTCAACATCACCCATACTATGTTGTGGCATGATTTTCCTTGCAGCATATTCGATCTGTAATTTATCACTTGGGTTTTTAAAAACTACAAGACAATGTGCGTTCAAGGAAATATCACGTGCATGTTTACCTTTTGGAAATAGGATTAGAGCAATGAAGACAACTGTTACGCTTTTATGATGGACATATTTTGTAAAAAGATTGGACATGTTGTGGTTGATTTCGCTCATTAAATCATCGAGTATAATTAATGAATTACGCTGAATTTCAACAGTGTCCATATCAGGAATCTCACGGTGGAATTTAATACTGCGAACATTGAGTTTTGGTACTGTCCCTCCATAGCAAAAACAATTTCATTGAATTTTACTGTAAACGAGTCATCTCGGAATGCTAAAACTTGTTTCCGAAGCAGGTTTTCCCAGCTTTCGAGGATCCTGCGATCAAAACCATTGCTGGGTGTTGTAGTGGCAACATTACGACTTGAAATGACGAATTGCAATAGACCATTCCCCTTGTCATCATGCTCACGATTAACACCAGCTCTCCATACATTCATATTTACATAATCAATAAATTATTGAATAAATAGAGATTTACACACACTCACGTAGTCTTTCCATTAATCGCGTGTGTACCCGTAGTGTAGTGTTCGATAGTTTGTTATCGTAATGTCCTGTATCACAAGTTGACGTTTGCTTGTCGTTCTGTGATGCATTTTTGTCTCGTTCCAGAAAAGATGACAACCCCCAAGTTTCATATGATGTTATTCGGGGGAAAGATTACTTTTCTTTCTGTTTTTTCTGTAACTAGGTTATAGAAATGTTCAAAATCAATTTCTTTTCTAGTCCGAAAGTTTACAGTGATACAGGGAATTTTCATGATTTCTTTTACTTCCCCATTGCCAAATTGCGAATTCTATATGCATAATTATTTTGGCCTAAACCAACAAACATATCCATTTCCCATCCCTTTGGAATGTCATCAGTTAATTCCCCGAGGCAATTTCTAGTCAATAGGGGACTTTCGTGTTCGTTTTGAATGTACATAATTGAATCTGTATCTACATAGAGGACCTTCTCGTAGCCTACAGTTTCAATTAGTTCATAAAATTTTAATCGTGCTCGTGATGGTATAAACACGGACATTATAATGTTGGAAAATGGGAGGTGTTTGTTTTCATTTTCCACGTCCTTATGTGTATCGACTAGTGTTTCGACCCCTCTGGGACCACGGTCCTTACCTCATATTGAGGCGCTAGCAGCAGATTCAATAGGGACTGGCCATATTTAACAATTTTGGTCTGAGGAAGGTCCGTACGTTGATCGAATAGAGAAATTTACCGAATAGAGAATTTAGAAATATTACTGATATGTACCTCAAACCCGCATTAAAATTTACGTTGTCATATAGGAAACGGATATGTTCGTGCTTTTCGTACTGGCGTATCCATTTACGTTTTGCCCCTTCGGTGTCGAACTGCCCAGTCACATTCCCAAAATTCTATGACCTTGCATCCTAAGCTTTTGAAATATTGTATTTTGTAGCTGATTTTGTATGGCGTTGGTGGAGACTCCCCATCATCAAAGGGTTCATGCATGAGGTTCGGGTACGTCTTTCGGCACCCGTGCCACAGGCAGACGAGAAATTCGTAGGCATACTTTTGCAACCCTTCTTCTGCATATCCATCTAACTTATACGGGCCCGGATGCAGCTCTCCTCCATTTGCTGAATGCTATATTTCATGTTTATGTACCTGGGGAAAATACTGAAGCCTATCAAGGGCCTTACTTTGGCGGTCTCGTTTTTGATAACCTACTGGAGGGGTAATGGGTATGGTGTCTTCCTCTAAGTACAGAGTGCGAAACATCCGTATTGCTAGACAAGCGATCCTTGCTGAGACTACGAAAAAGTGCATCCCGCTTTTAAGCTGTTTGATGATGTTCGAAAATTTAATGATCGCGGCTGTCAATATGCCCACGTCATTCCTACAATTCGCCAGTAATTCCTCTTATATACCTGAGATGTAGTCTTTGTCATGACTACATGCTTCGCACCATGCCTTTAACGCAGCGTATCCGCGGTGCTCCATCTGTCTCCATCATACGTTGCAAACGGCGGTATTTTACCTCTATAATTTAGGTTTTCCACCGTATTAAACAGGTAAGGGTAGTCTCCTTTTTAGACTAGTTTCTAGTACGAAAGACTAGTTTCTAGTAAGACTCGCTAATTTCACAACCATATAAGCGTATGTATCCCGGAAGACAACTCTAATCAGCAGTGTAATTTCTATAATTTTATTACCTTAGGTAATCATTACCCATTCCTTGCTTGCTCAGGATCGTTCGTGCCGCCAGTATCATATAACGTAATGCGTTATCCGCTAAACACATTATTTTCTTCAACTGATCCCTTTCCTCTAACAAGGGATCAGTAAACCCACACATGATCATTAAACTAAAGTCGCGATTGCCTCTGTTTCAAGAATCTCCGCACACCATGCATGCCACACCAGTTTCTTCACCCTTATATTCTGCACAACCGTAAGACTCGGATACCAAATTTACCTCGTGCCTACAGTCACCCTTTGCGTCTGGAGCATACACTTGTGTCTCTACATCGTATACGATATACATCCATTTATTCTCGTGTATAAGGTTCATGATCACAAAACACTGGTTCTGTGGGAGTAGGTGCTTTTGAGAAGTCTGCAAAAGTACTGTCCGCATTAATGTGGTGCTTTCCGTCGACGTATATCCGTAAGGGTACAACAGTCGGGGCATCCCTTAACACTGCCACATAGAGGTTTGCTGCGGTTTGGAACTGCCCTATAGTTAGTCATGCAATCCCAGGAAGGAAATACTCTATTGCAATCGGCACATTTAAAACGCCCTTTTCATTATATTTTATCACATCTTTCTTCTCGTAAAACGAGCAGACATACTTGCATTTATGGAGATAGCGCTTATGATACCCGACGAGACATATCGCAATACCCTTTTAGATGCAGGAAGGATGTTTGGTAGATAATCACACTGTAATGCCCGTAGTTTGTTTCTTCTTCTTTTGTATACATGATTCTAGCATTTCTTGTGTCTGGGTCCCTCTCATATACCACAATCTGATAATGAGGGGCCGAATGTTGCTGAAACAACTCAATTTCCTGTCAAATACACACGCCGCGTGCCTCCACGTCAATTCCTGCTTTGTCACACAACTCTTTAGCTTTTTGACGCCACTCAAGAGGACCCGATCTTTCCTTATCATATTTTCCACCTTACAGTTTTCGTCATCCACTCGTGCCTTCGCCATCACCAGACTGTGGGAAACACAGGACTATCTTTGGAGGTGAGACGATGAGGAAACCTGTTTTCGTGAGGATGTTATTGTATCATCGATTCGCTTTTCCCATTCCCTTCGCACGTCCACCCAGTGTAATTTTATCACCACGTGCCCAAATAGAAATGTCATTTGAATTGAGAACGTTATCAATGGCTGATAAAATGACATTGGGGTTCACTTCATCCCGTTTCCTCCAAGATACGTACATTGGTAAATTTAAATCAGAGTTAGTACTTTCGATGGTTAACCCAATGTAGGCATCTTCTGGGACGTCGGGAATAATATTTGCCAAAGCAAATGAGAAAAGTTCGTTAACGTTCTCCTCAACATCAACTACATTAGACTCTTCAGGCTAAATTTTAATAAATCTCCCCTCCACTCCAAAGTGCGGGTACCTTCGACGGTTTCGGGAAATGATTTTAAAGTTACCATTTGTTTGATTCCAGGTACCGGACACATTTTCGGGTGGTACAAACGTTTCCCATTCGGGAAAGGGAAGCTTTTCTTCTTATCTTTGGCTTCCAATGCACGCTCTACAGCATAAAAGTAATGATCCGATGTTGTACTACTATTACCTCCACTACACCTGAGGTGCCTGGTGCAACAGTAATCTGGTTTGCCCTATCGAAGCGTTGAGCTTCAGTCAGACCTTCGTTTTCACAAACAACCTGATTTCCTTTATCCACAGAGGTAGACTGCTCCGTATGTTCGACCATCCAATGCGTTAGGGCTACGTCCATGACCCTCCTCCTTTATACGGTTTGTACTATCCCTCTCCTCCATGAGAAGTATCTCATTATTCATCATAAATTATTTGATCACTTGCTCATACATTTCCTTTACAAGTTTTTCCTCTTCACACCTCATCCTCTCCTCTAACCTTTCGATTTCTGCCTCTTCCGTATTGGGAGAAAGATCATTGATCCTGGGGATTTTCATCACTCCAATGTTTCTCCTGGGGAGTAGAGGTCGTGGTATTGTTTACTGGGGGACGTACGCCCCACCCGAGACGTAATGCAAGTGATGGAAAAGTCCGTAACGTAGCCCAAAACTGACCAGCCCTCTTCCTCAAGGATATCGTAATAATATGCCCATCTAATTGATACTCCCCAATTTTACCCTGGTCACAGAGGTCATAAAATCTATGTTGTGCTATATCAATAAAACCCTCAAAGTCGCGTGTGTTAAGTGCATATAGTTCAGTGACGTGTGATGCCAATTGGCACGCGTGTAATATTTCGAAATTTTGATGCCATCACAAAAATAGCTGGTTTCTCATAAACGCATATCTTACCTCCGGATACGACGGGTGATATCCCTGCGCTTCCCACTTGCAAACGTTCCGCCATGCGTTTATTAGGTACCCTGTGGGTTCCAGTTGTACTTCCATAAAGGAGTACAACACTTCGATACGATTCATCGTGTCTGCAATAAAATAAGAAAGCACTTTCAGTTTCAGAACACTACTATCACGTCCTTTCCCGATTAATGTTTAGTATAAACTGCATGTATGCTCTGTGCGCTCTCTAATATCTACAACATGGTATTAGTTCTTTTTTCATGCATTTAGTCATTAGTGTGTATGCCGTATTTAGCCAATCAATACTATGTTACACCTTGCAGTGTCAAGCATGCATTAACATTGTTTACTTAACGTTACATGCTGGCGTAAATTTTTCTTTACTTTTCATTATTGGGATACATGGCTTATACTTATCTATTCTACTGGCCGTTCCTTCGTTTAGATAGCTGTGCTACATGACTATATTAAGTTGCACTGTACTGATGCACTATTTCCTTTACATTACCAATATTCATGCAGGGTAGATGTATCATTGCCATACACTGACATTACAATTACCTCACTTTACTTCGGAGTACGCAATCCGCAACTTTTTCTTTGATACAATGCAGAGTACTGTTCTTCTTCCAATCTGTAACAGGTAGAAAACTACTTTAGTATTTTATAACTCATTCTTGACATGATTAGTCACATACGTTAGTAATCATACATTTTTTTTCTGTACCTTTCAACGTGTATATGTGTCTTTTTCCATGTATCTTGTCTTTTAATCCATTCAGCAGCTATACACCATTCGCATGTATATGCTTATCCCTTTTTGTCCTCTCCCTGTGTGTGTTTGTTATTCTCGTGAGATACGTGCCTCTTACAGTTCTTCCTTTTCGTTCGTGGTCTTTATATCAGGTGACGTTTTCACTAGATCTGTTGACGTTTTCACTGCTCCAATCCCAGTTGACGTTTTCAATGCTCCTGTTTTTCTAATGGTTGTCAGACTGAATATTTCGGACTACTTCTATCTAAGCAATTCAATCTGAAAAGATAACAAACATTTTATTGTCATTCTACTTACGGAATCATACGTTCATATATTACTACTACATTACACATATTATAAGTATCCTAATTATCCCGTTTACATCCCTCAGTTCCTCTTCCTCCCTTTACCACTATTTTTAACGCTCCTGGGTCGCTTAATTTTTTAAAAGACCATTACTGAACACCGTGTTCTTCCAGGATGCTTCGTTTAAATTATATTATTTTTTTATTTCCTTCTGTTCAACTTTTAAGTCAACACACCTAGTTCTGTTTAGGTAGCATTTCCGAGGTTCTACTGTAGATAATGTCATCATTCTTAATTTCAATCCCACTAATGATATATCACTGATCTTAAAATGCATTTCCAGACTTTCCCATCCCTCCCTCCACCCGGTACCCAATCGGTCACATACTAAATTTTCCGGTACACGATATTTTTAACGTTCCTGGGTCGTCTATGTTTTAGAGACCATTACTGAATACCATATTGTTCCAGGACGCTTCGTTTAACAGATATAACATTTTAATTATTTCTTTCTGTTGAATTTTTAAGTCAACACATCTTGTCCTGTTTAGGTAGCATTTCCGAGGTTCTACTGTAGATAATGTCATGATTCTTTTTTCAGTCGCACTAATGAATTATCACTGATCCTAAAATTGCATTTCCAGACTTCCCACCCCTTTCTACACCCAGTACCCAATTGGTTACATACTGAATTTTGCGGTACATGGTACTTTTAACCGTTTGTGGCTTCAGTTCCAGCAAAATCAGTCTCCAATACATACTTCCCGTGTGGTTCAGGACTGGTTCGCAAGGCAGTCTGAGATTGACTTAATTCACTGGCCGCCTTGTGGAGCAGACCACAATCCTATGGAAAATATGTGGGCAGAGGTGAAGCGTACTCTAAGGGACAGTTCGACTGAGGCAGATCCACCAAGAACTCGGGATGACCTGTGGGACCTTGTTTCTGAGGTATGGCTGGATGTAGGAGAAGGAGATAATTTGTCAGCCATATAATAGATTCCATGCCCAGAAGAATGGAACGTGTAATAAATGCAGAAGGGTCTTGGACCCAATATTAGTGTACCCCACCACAACTCCCAAAACAGCCCTTTTAGGGCTACATAAACTTTTCTGAAAATGTTTCTCGTAGCAAACACTCGTTGCATCATATTTTTGTGGAATTCTACTAATAAAGAACAAGAAAGGTATCTCTTGTATTCGAGCTCAAGACCTGACGAGTAGGAATCTCGCGCTCTAACACTAAGCTGACATGAACACACCTACAAACCCATTCTGAAGAAACATAACTTAAATTTCCGCTGTTCGATGACAATGCTACTTATATCAGTTGAAAATGTAGTATTAAACTTGGGATATTCCGGAACCTCGGAGTTTCGATGTAGCAAATTTTTAAACACATTTAAAAAGAAAAAGACAATGAACATTTTCGATTTTACTTCCATTACTCAATTAGTGAAAGTGCGGATTTGTACGATTTCTTTTCTACAACCCTGTCAAGTTTTTATGTTATGTTTCATATTTTTGATTATGGTATTTTACTCTACAATTGCGAAATTCCGAAATCTTGACATTCTGGAATTCAGAAATTGAATAATTGCCTTCCTAATGCTACCTACTCGACCACCGCTGGTTTTTATACAAGATATGTCACAAAACCTCAGGTTGGAACGACTCATTAAAAAGAAAATCATAGGGTGCGCTCACATTGAGAGTCGCTTTATAAATTCTTCAATTTGCGCGCCCCATCAGTTTCTTTTTAATCATGCATGAACATTTTGTTTACATTTTAGTACGAATTGGTTAAGAAAAGGATGTCTTTAAAAAGTTCTTTATTGCGACTGTCTCGACTGTACAAATGAACAGCACAGGGATAGGATAAGATAAAGATAAAATGAGTTTTATGTGTATCAAATAGAAAATTGACAGGTGGAATGGAATGTTAACAACACTTGTGCGTATACCCACCGCTAACCTGGACTGCGTTCCCTAGCGGCTCCGCCGCCCAGTTCCCTTCGGACGTACCGTCCTCCCTTGCTCACCTCGCTAGGTGTGCATCCAAATATATCCTAGCTTTCAGAAGCAATCGGTCATTTATACGCATCTTAGCAATTATAAAATAATAAATATGAACATATAAAAATATATGTTAAAAGAAAAAAAGAAAAAGTGTTGTACAGGGCGAGATTCGAACCCGAGATCTTCCACTCAAGAAGCCGAAGTCTAGACAAGTCATCCACGAAGGCGACCTGGCAAACGGCTCTATCGAACTTGAATTTACAGTGCACGTGTTAGGTAAGAAGCCTAGTCACGTATCTTATTTACAATCTCTGTGCTCAATTGATGGTGTTGTCCTGGTTAATTAGCACCGTTGAGAAAGTCTTTTTTATTAATTTTCTTCGGATTATTGCGGTGTTCATACTTTTTTGAAGCTAATATTGTGATCCTCAAATCATAAAGTGTTCTGTAACCAGTCAAACCCAGCCCGGTGCAGGCTACTATTTATTTTAGGATAAAGAAGTTTGTAATAACAAAATATTAACATATGTTTCTGAAATATATATACAACCAAATAGAAATATGTAAAAGTAACAATGCAATGTTGTATTGTCCCCCAACTTACGTCGCTGTGCGATATTTCATCATTGTATGACGTCGGGAAATTAGTTAAATTAACGTCGCAAGTTTTGAGAACACAACGAACCAGTGTCAGATAAAGAAAATAATGTAGAACGCCTTAAAACCGACAACAATTCTGTTTTTATTCTTCTGGTTATGTTCTACCACTTTAGAACATCCGAACAATTCATGGACACAGGACCATTAAAAATATATAACATATTTTTTCGAGCTAACTGTGACTTCGTCTTTTTTAAATTAAATTTTCTAACCTCTCTCAAAATTTTAATTTTGCGCCAAACAATCTGCAAAAGTTACGCTCTTATAGAGCTTGAAAAAAGTTTTCATTTCTTTTTTTAAAAAAGGTTATCGTAGGTGCAAATCCGACTGAGATATCATTAAACTACAAAAAACACTTTAATTTTTGTTGAGATTAGGTTATCTTTTGTTACCGCTCATGCAATTCATTTTTATCTTACCTTGAGCTGAAATTTGGTGGAGAGCCATCATTTTTGATGGTGAATATGGTAGTACTTTTTATTTATCATGGTTCCTTCCAAGGCACTTTTCACTACATTGCCCTACTAGATCCTTTCCGAAATGGTGGGTGGAGTTTTCTACTCTTATAAACATGTACGGAAACTTGAATCTCTCAAAAACTAGAGAAACTAGAGAGATTAATCAAAAACCGTTGTGTAGCTCTTGTATAGCTCAAAGATATGGAATCACCTTTTCTGAAAATTAATTTCTTTAATCCAATAGTTAGGCTGAAAATAAGTAACGAATTGTATAAAATTTGATTTTAACAATGTGTTTGGATTGAAGAGAGGGAAAAGTTATACAGCATCCTGATACGATTTGGAATTCCGATAAACATGGTTCAACTAGTTAAGATGTGTCTCAGCGACCTCATAAGCAGAGTACGGATAGGTAATAATATGTCAGATTCGCAACGGATTGAAACAAGCGATGCCTTGTCACCACTACTGTTTAACTTTGCGTTAGAACATGCGATTTCAAAAATTAAAGGTGACTTTCATTGAATGGTTTGAATCAACTGTTCGCATACTTGGATGACGTAGATTTGATAGGGAACGATATAGAGGCACTACAAAGCAACACCGATATCTTAGTAGAAGCGTGCGATGAGATAGGTCTACACGTAAACATAGATAAAACAAAATACATGATAACAAGCCGAAACACAAGGAATGAAGGAAATAAAAACATAAGAATTAGGGATGAGGTCATAGAAAAAGTAAACAAATTTAAATACTTGGGAGCATACGTAACAAGCAAAAATGAGGTCACGGAAGAAATAAAAAGTCGCTTAGTATCGTGCAATGCATGTTTCTATTCAGTCCAAAAACTTCTAATATCGATATTAATATCAAGGAAATTGAAATTGAAAATATACAGAACGGTTATTCTGTCAGTAATAATTTACGGTTGCGATAGTTGGAGTACGACCCTAGCAGATGAACATAAGTTACGTGTGTTTGAAAATAAGTTTTTGAGAAAGATATGCGGGCCGAAACGGAACATGATGACTGGAGAGTGGAGGAGACTGCATAATGAAGAACTTCACGGACTATACGATTCACCAGATGTTGTAAAAATAATGAATTCGCGACGACTAAGGCCGGATGGAAGGAGACCATTGAAAAGACCGAGACGTCGTTGGGAGGACAATATTAGAAGAGATCTTCGAGAAGTAGGTGTTCATGATGAAAACTGGCTTGATGTTGCCCAGGATAGAATCCAATGGCGAACGTTTGTTACTGCGGCGATGAACTTGCGAGTTCCATAAGCCATAGAGTTAGTTAGTTAGAAGAGATTGAATGTAATTCTGCAAAATTTTGTAATATTTAGATCTACCGACCGAGTGAGTGTATGCACGCAACAAATTATGGCCCTAAATCACAATGCTTCCCTTGTACGGGTGTTCAAACATGGCCCTTTGCGAAAAATGCCGGATCTCAGATGAGTCCTCATTAAAAGGTCTGAAATTTGGTATCGAGGAAACTTTGCATAACATTTCTTTAAAAGTTGTTTTGATAACGTCAGGTATGTAGGAACCCTCATACGAAAACCAATTTTTTTCTAAAATGGTGATGTAAGTATTTTCTAAAATTATCCAGTAATGACCCGATTTTACTATTACTAACATCAACCAATCTAATCTTTCTTATCAAAAATCGCTAATGTATAAAATGGTCCACTTAGCTTGACTCAATCTGGTGGTGTTTTAATAAGTCAAATCTCGGCGATATTTTTCTAGTTGTAAAAGCAGCTCATGGTTAAAACAGTTGCTTTCCAAACCAATGAGACATGAGTTCGAGCCGTGGTCAAGTTAAGCACTCTTTTCCTTCTATTTAATTAGACAATAGTAACTTCAATTCATCAGATGACAAAGTATAGAATTTGCAATCAAGCCAGTAAGAGAGAGAGAGAGAGAGAGAGAGAGATCAAAGCCTCACCATTTCCATATGAAAAAAGCATTTCAGAGTATTTCCTTACTGAAGTCCAGTTTATTCTCTTAAAGCGACATATCGTTCGTGGGGATCATGAGCTTTGGGGATATTAAATTTGTATGAACTTTAGGGATCGTGAAGTTTGCTGTATGACACCTTGATCCGACTTTGGAGATATCAACATTTACTTAATTTGTATTTAACGTTCGTATATAATATAATATACCGACGTTCTGTCAACATCCTGATGTTACATTTTAATCATAATAATAACTTGTATGGATACATATAAAACTGATTATTATTATTTTATCTAATTATTCATGCTTTGGGGAATATATCATTACATAAAAATAAATTTTCTAAAACGGGATTCGAACCCACGACCTCACGATTAGAAGCCACGAGCTCTACTATTGAGCCAATATGAATGAACACGTCTATCTACTTCATTCTGATAGAACTTCTTCTGAAGAAACATGAGTGAATTTTCGGTGTTCAATTGAATGACATTCAAATACGCTGCAAATGCTGCTTTTTTCTCGCCTCTCTCTTGTTTATTATGCTGTGAATGCGAGAACTAAATTTGCTGTCTTCACTTTCACTGCAAATGTGCTTTTACGTATGGAAATGTAGGTGACAAAACGATCACGTGCTCAGATGTATGGATGGTTTCGAAATACTGTATCATTAAGTATTTGAATGAATGTTACTTTTTTCTACACTTAATAACATTTCAACATGTCTTATTGCACTTAAAAGAAGAAAAAAATCTGCACATTTTTTCCCAATTGCGAGGGTTCAACCTTCCTTCCAGGGCTCGAACCTGGCATCTTTCGTTTACTGTTTCTGAAAATACCCGAAGTTGAACTTAAGAGAATTTTCAACTCAAAATGGCCTAATCAATGCAGTCAATCTTTTAGGAATAGCCTGTACATAATATTTCTCATTGGCTCCCTTAACTGAATATGCACATGTTCACTTTATGATCCGGAACGGTGTTGCGGCAAGAAATATAAAACCGAAACGGTGTTCCTGTAAGAATACCTTTTATGTGCAGCTAAATATAGGTAACCACACGTAGCGTCAAAGAGTGAAAATGAGAAACAAGTTGACTGTAATTCTCCTTCCTCACTTTCTATGTGAATATATTTTCCACAAAAATAATTTTACAAGATTTGTGAAAACATTTCCGTTATGTGCTACGCTTTGGAAGGGAAAAAAATTGTACGTCTTCAGAGTAGTAATCAATCCCTTCCTGAAACTGATTAATAAAGAAAATACACTACACCCATCACACACCTGAAAACATGCCCAGAATCATATTACAAATACGAGCAAACTGATTAAGTGTACGGAAAATTAACACAAAATGGTATTTATATGGTACATCAAGACATTTTTACTTGTACCCAAATTTGGCTTTCTAGCCATTGACAGATACAACTTTTGCTATCAATAATGTTCCCCCCTCTTCTCCCTCGCCCCTCATGACCTTCTGAAAGTTAAACTATTCGACCCTCTTCCATTATTTACACTTGAGTTTCGTTTAACCGAATTTGATGAGATCAGGGGTGAAAATTCAAAGTCAAATTCAAGTACTATAATGTGAAAATGTAATATTGTAATACTATGATGTTGATATATTTGTGTTTGTATCTTTATTTTTGAAGTAGGCCGATAGAAATAATTGCATAATGGGTTCGAAATAGAGATAACCTAGTCTGACGACCAAATTGCGTTGAATTAACTTTCTACTAGAATCTTGTACACACTAAACTGTGTACAGCCAACGATTCTGTTTTATAAATGACTAAAACACAATTTGATGGAAGCATTAATCTTTAAATTGAGCATGTATTTTTATTACTAAATTCTTTAGGATGTTTTCTCTGAATAGTAATCGTGTGATGTGTCAGTTCTTGAACATCACTACTGCCATCTGTTGGCTGTTGAGGAAAACCAAGCCACTAGCTTTAGTGCAACTGATAGAGGTCTCTATGGTACTGTCTCTATGTATCAAATTATATTTTAGTTTTTTTATCCATTATTATTTTCTTCTTTGGGATTTATTTATTTATTTATTCATTGCTATTAAATTCTAGGTAATTTAATAATGGTCAATTCATGGCCGGGTCTCCCGTACGTCAACCCCGGTTGTAACGAGAGTCCTTGTTTTGATATGTTTAGTATGTAAGTTGTTTATGCTTATTTTAGTAATAATATTTTCTTTATTATTTTAAGGAATTTATTTTGATTGTTTTGCGTTTCGCTATTTTTGGGACTCTGGATTTCTGCTCTATATCCCGATATTCACGTTATATTTTCTTTTCGTCTCGTGTGAGTTTGGTTCGAGACTGCGTTTCCCGTGCTTAGTGCGCATGACGTCATGGGTTTTTGGTACCCGACCTGTATATGGCGGAGCCTCACCACCCTTGACCTTTTTTCTACATATAATTCGCCAAGTTATCTAAAATTCCAGTCTAATAATACGAAGGATGTCTTCAAGTTTTGGGTGAGTTCATTCCAAATTATTTCATATAAGAGAAGATGAAATTCAATCGTCTATTGCGGAAATTATAATAATTGGTGAACTGTCGCCACATGCCTCGTGTTTGCAGAGGGTAGCTATATTGCAAATTTTCATTAAACGAAAATTGGAAGTCAAGATTGAATAAATAACTTCGAGTGATTCGATTTGACTTTGTTTCCGCTTTGAACTTCGAACTCTTCGTAACTTGTTTTTGATCTGAAGGATGAGACTTTCACTATGTGTGCTTAATTTTTCTCTACCTTCTCCTCCTCTAACAGTTTATGAACACGAGTATTCTAGGCGAAATTTAGGATTTGGTAATATTGACATTTTGAATACTATTTCTACAGTTAAGTACTTGAATTTTGATGCGTCATGTTCTCTGAAGTGAATTTAATATATTATGGAAACAAATATTGCAATTTTGAACAACAAATAATGCGAAATTAATGTAACAAGAAAATAATAGAATTCGGTGAATATATATTGTAAATATTTCTTAAGCGTGAAAATCTCGGTGCTTCATCCCCTCTCAACCTATTTCCTGGAATTTTGTTTGATTCAAAAATGGAAGGGGTGAAGGAATCGACAGCCAAATAATCGTGTGTTTTTTTGTGTTCACTGGAGTGCAGGCAGGTTGAGCCTCACGTTTGTAACATTTTCGGTGGGTAAAATTTTAAATAACTAATTTCTATTTTCGGGCCCAATATTCGGTTTTAAAATGATAATTTGAACAATGAATTGCACTGTGTTTTGAGGGTACCAATTAGCCTATTTTTCCCTTGTATAAACTGTTCTTTCGATACTTTTTTTAACCCAAAATTCTATACAAGTGAAAAATAGGGATATTTTGTGTGTACAGATCGCACCCCCTTTGTAATCTATGGGATTATTATTCTTATATCATATACTGTGATAATTAACTTCACTCTGTTTATAAGAGACTAAATTTTCTCTTCAATAGTTAATGTGCTAAAACTTTAATTAATTCAACGATGGATGCTTAATAATGTAGTTGGCACACTGTTCGTGATGTCTGTACTATTTGAGAAAACAGCTGTTGGATGTGAGTGAAGATTCTTTCTTGTCATAAAAGTTTGTTTTCAAAGTATCAACGTGCGAAAGTTTATCATTTTATCTTCAGGTAATGTAAATCTTTGAAGAGGAAAGTTTATAATAAAACAGTAATAAGTTCAATTCTGAAACCTGTTTAATTTCTTGAAATAAACAAATTGGATTATAGAAATTATACTGCTATTTTGGTTGGTTGAAATTCTTGCATATTAGTAAAGCTATTCCATGCGGAATATTTCCGTGTTGCAATCCAACGTAAATCATCTTCTTAGTACGGTAGTGTGATTTAACCAAGATGAGTTTCTGGCTTGAAAGGACAGTGAGTTTTACTTACATTTTTTTCCATCGACCTATATTACATACAGTAGTATGGTTGCCAATTGTCCTTTGTACGTAACGTAATTAGGTTAGGCTCGATGGTGATTATTTTTCTGTTTGTTTTCTTTATCTTCTACTTTGTGCGACTATGCAATTACACTCATCTGTTTGTTTACTTAATGAAAGCCCACCTACTGTGTAGAATGGAATTGGTGTGTTAAGCGAGAATCTCAACTTGGTGGTCCGTAGCTTCAGTACAGGAAGACTGCAGTGTTTTTGAGTGTTTATACGAAGTGAACCCAATAATAGTATGCACCAGCTACCATTGGTCAGCGGCAAGGTGCCTTCTAGAATGCTGGACCAGTTGCTTGTTTCGGGTTCATTATAGGATTGTTGTTTACGTTTAGTGTCACGTGTTTTCTACGTTGTTTTGGATCCTGTGATTGTTTGTTCGTGCACCTAGTCGTCGATATTTGAGTTCAGCGCTTTGATTCTTTTGGTGGTGTTATGAAATATTCCATTCCTAAGTTCCCTGGGAGGTGGTCACCTGCAGCTTCATTCGTGCTGTGTTCCTCCTGTCGCCCCAATCAATGTACATATGTGTGACTTCGTTATTATTTAATCATGTTGATGGATGCCATCCTTGTGATTTTATGTTTTGGCAACTTCGATGTTAAGTGAATACATATTAATTAGCAAGGTCAGGTGACTTGCTGTAAGACTTTGAAACAGGAGCGGAGTACTCCTGTAGTTGCAGAGTGCTGGTTATGGCATTATTTGGAGTCAGTGGGTATACAGGCGGGGACACTGTTTGAGGGAGGTGAAGTTGACTGGACCCCGGTGAACTTTTCTGCGCGAAGGTACAAGTATGGGAGGGAGGTAAGATGAGTGTTGATGTATGGAAGGGGCTTACGCCCGCTCGCTGAGTGCGCCCTGTGGTAACCTGCATGCCTTATCTTAGCCCTGCCACAGGGGTTGTGGAAGTAAAATATATGTTGTGTTTAAGCCTGTTTCCATTTTGGACGGATCTTCCACGGTTAGCGTGACCTTGATCTTGTGATTTGAAAATTTTTATAGGCAAGATAGCCAAATCTGGCGATGGTTTTTCTGGCACGCTACAATCGTATATTGAAACAATTTCAACATAGTTCAGTAACAATCTACTAAAGAATCACCTTCAAATAATCTTATCATGTAGAATATGAGCTGTGCTTCGAATTTCCAGAAGTTAGATATTTAAATCCGATTGAACAGTATATTACTGTTCACATATTTATCGACAAAGTGCATCTTGATATGTTAATTCAGATACCACACATCAAACAGTATATTGTCACAGAAAGAACAGTAAAAAAATCTTCTTTTTCTCTTTCTTTTCGTAGTATGTGTAAAGATATAAAATTCAGATCATAGTCTTTGAATTACCCCAATATGCTCATTTCATTTCTCAACAGATGTTAGGCCCAATATTATAACATAAAAAGTTCCCGCCCGTTGGTGCGGGTTGAGGAAAATAATTGGAAACAGTCATTGAGCCATTCACCTCTACTCTCTTACACATGACGGAATGCGCCCTTAACTTGGTAATTTTTTGGAGGCTTTGTCCCTTTCACCGTAACCATACTTTCCGGAGGACTGCGCCCCCATGGTGCAGATATGCTGTAGTTGTTACTAACACCACCACTACTACAACGACTACTGCTACTACTCGTAATACTACAACAACGACTACTACTATTAGTAATGCTACTACTACTACTACAACTAATACTAATACTACTACAACTATAGCAGATTCTGCTATAATACTCTAAAACATTAAATCTACATATTTTTATTTACAACAATCCACATTTCAAATTCAAACCTTATAAATTAATTTATTTAATTCTGACTGTTGTTCTAAATTCAACATGGAAACAGTGTACTTTCTGCATTGTTATAACAATGAAATTACTGTTTTTATTATTTTTTTGTGACACATTCAATTCCGGTTAATTAAAATATGCCTAAAGTTCCAGTTGGACTAATACCTAAGCATGTGCGAAAAAT
>JAGDQP010039823.1:0-17547 GCA_022664845.1 Lepisma saccharinum | reverse complement strand
CTGAACGAAAGTGCAACTTACCAGATTAATATGGTGTCGGGCCACCTTTCGCCTTCAGAACAGCCTTGATGCGACGTGGGATGGAGGCATAGAGGTCGTGAATGGTAGCAAGTGGAATATTACACCATTCCTCGTGCAGGGCATCGGCCAGTTCTGTGAGAGAGGATGGAGGTGGAAATCGTCGCCGGAGTCGTGTTTCCAAGATGGACCACAGATGTTCAATTATGTTGAGATCTGGGGATTGGGCGGGCCAGGGGAGGTGTTGAACTTCATCCCGATGTTCCTCAAACCACGCTGCAACAACTCCAGCTGTGTGAATGGGTGCATTATCATCCTGGAATATGGCGTCATTGTCCGGGAACAACATCCGGACCATAGGATGCAAGTGGTCTCCTAAAATTGCGACATAATCGTTGGCAGTGATGCGTCCGCGAAGTGTGACCACAGGACCCAATGAAAACCATGATATTGCGGCCCACAGCATCACCGTGCCGCCGCCATGTTTCACAGTTGGGCGGAGACACTGCAGATCATACGCTTCTTTGGGCGTTCTCCACACATAAACACGGCCCGTGGTTTGGAATAGGGTGAATGGTGACTCATCCGACCATACCACACGTTTCCAGTCGTCAACGGTCCAAGTTGCATGGTCGCGGCACCATTTGCGGCGTGCTAAAGCGTTCTGGTCCCTGATGAGAGGTTTGGCCCGTGCAACACGACCCCGTAAGTTCATGTCATGTAATTCGCGGCGGACTGTGATTGTCGAAACAGGTTGGGGGAGGTGCTGATTGAGTTCCTCCGTCACTTGCGCCGCAGTGGCACGACGGTTCCGCGTGACAATGCGCTTTAATACCCGGCGTGCCCTGTCACTGATGCTTTTCTTCCGCCCACTGTTCCGCTTCCCCGATGTGGTTTTCCCGTGTGTTGTGTAGGCCGTCATCACCTTCGACACTGTCCCTGGCGACACACCTAAGACACTAGCCACTGCCGTCACACTCACTCCACATAACCGCGCACCAACAATTTGCCCTCTTTGAAACTCTGAGAGGTCTCCCATTTTACACTACCTCCGTCTGCTGCAGCCACTGCACACTCCTGTTCCACGACGCCTGACGTAGTATGGAGACCGACCTAACACACCACCACCAGCAGTCCGGCGCTGAGGTCGCCACGACACCACTGCCAACCCATACATCTGACGTGTTGCCAACTACAGGTGTTTCCATTATTCTGATAAGCATCTGTATTTCTCCTATCATTATTAGCAAATTAACTATAACCAACAAATATAAAGATGAAATCCATTACATATCAATAAGAAGTAATCACTAGGAGTGATCGCTTTTCGACTGTCATATTAATGTCATACTGCTTCACACAATATAATTTGTTTTAAACTTTGAATTATATATTTTCAACTCGATCAGTTTTACCTCCTCCTCTAGTGAACTGACGTCCATGTTGTCTACAAATGTTTCCTGAAAATATCGCTTGATAATCACTTTATTTAATGTACAATGTTTATGTATCCTTGATAGTATCACAGTTGCATAATGTCACATAAGTTTGTTCCCATGTTTTTACGAAATATAAATGATGATTTTTTTTATGTCAGTCCTGATAATATTCATGATATATCAACATTATTAGATAGCACAAAATTATCTCACAAAGAAAATCTTTACAATAGTAGGTTACATGATTTTACTGTGTATAACCTTGATTGGTTTCAGTTTTTTTCTTTTATAAGTCTTTCGTATTAGCAAACACACGAATTCGATTCATCAATGTAGTTCCAACTAAAAAAAATAACTTTTCTTTATTAAAATAGTGATTCATTCATATCTTCCGCATGCGAAGTATTTCTGAGGTTGTCTTATTCGTTCAGATCTTCGAGGTAATTCCATAGGATTCAAATTGTGTTGGTTCAAAGTTTGTGAAGGGAGTGCACATTCCTTATACCACCATTCCAGTTCTCCGTTTTGTTGCTTTTCAGTCTGAGTCTCAAAAGATTTTCTAATTTGATCTAAATGTACCACACGACTTCGTCCATTTATATTAATTAACCTCTAATAAATTATTTCCTTTGAGCTTTGTTACTTCTGCTAAAATGAAATTTGGAGTTCGATTGGCTTTGTTTCTACACCATACTTGTTGCCCTACTTTTGGCATAGCTTGTTTATTTGAAATAGGATTTCCAATTGTGTTTTCAGAAATTATACGATGTAATTTATTGAAATGAGTTTTTGGTGCATAGGATAAAACAAGTTCCGCAGGAGATTTCCCGTTTAATAGTGGTGTTCATACAAATCTGAATACGTACTGTATATCTTGAATTAGCTGTTGTAAATTTTTGGTTTGGATTTTCTTTGTATGCTGTTTTTAATATTTTTTTTTTTTTTTTTACATTTTGGACTTCTCTTTCTGCTTGACCGTTACTCTGTGGATGGTATGCTGGTTCGTTTATTAATCTAATATTTCTAGTTGTGCACCATTCATTTAATTTCCAACTAGAGAAAGGTTTAACATTATCAGCTACGATTATGGATGGATCCCCTACAAAACCAGATGTATTACCTAATATTTTTTATTGTTTCCTCTGCAGAAGTACTGTTGACTTTCTTTAAATCTATCCATTTTGAATAACTATCAAGGTATAGTATAATTTTTGTACCACCAAAATCCAAAAAATCTATATGTATTCTATCAAATGGATGTTTAGCAGGTTGCCATGAATTAAAAAACCTTTTAGGAGTTTGTTTATGCATTTCCTGACATGGTATACATCTTTTTAGGAAAGCTTCCAATTCGATTTCTACCTTTGGCCACCAATAATAATTTCTTAAAATTTCTTTCATTCTGTTTAAGCCTAAATGTTATTTATGTAAATTTTTTTTTAGTAAATCCTGTCTCAAAGTTACCGGTACTATTAATCTTCTGCCCAAAAAAAACAAACATTTATTTTGTATTTGAATTTCCGTGCTGTTTCTGAAACATATTTTATTTATTTCATTTTGCAGATTTTTTGCAAGATATATAGGCCATCCTTGTTGTACCCACTTATATATTTGATGTAAAACCTTATCCATTTGAGTTTCCTCTTGTATTCTCGGTAACAATGTAGAGTTCTCGTTTATATTTAATACGTAATTATCATAATCCTCAGTTGGTGTTGATAATGGTAGCCTTGATAGACAATCGGCTCCTTTAACATGGTTTGTATTTGTTATTTTATAATTATAACCTGCCATTATAATTGCCTAACGTAGAAGTCTAGGATGCACAGTAGATGGCAATTGTTTATGTGAATCAAAGATCATTTGCATTGGGTATTGAATCCGTCCATATATGAAAAAATCTACCATACAAATATTTATATTTTCTAATCGCATACTAAAGCCAAGCTTTCTTTTTCGAATTGTGACTAATTCGTTTGTGGAGTTGTTAGCGTTGTTGATGAACAAGAAATTGTTTTAAGATTTTCAGCTTTATCCTTGTTATATAATTGTACTCCTATTCCAGAAGGGCTTGCATCAGTAATTAGTATTACTTCCTCTTTAGGGTCAAATATTGCTAAGTTTTTACAGTTCGCAATTAGTTTTTTTTATTTCTTCAAATTCTGACTGATGTTGATGTGTCCATTGCCATTTAACTTCTTTTTTTTAAAAGTTGGTGTATATTTCGTAATCGGGTTACTTCCAATTCGATTTCCAATGGATGGATGGGTGATTTGGTATATGCTTAGAAAAAAAATGTAACCATTCCCAAATTATTTGGTACTGGACAATTCGCTATTGCTTCCTGATGTTTAGGGAGAGGCTTATGTCCGTGTTCCGAAATATTCTACCTTGTTTGGGGGGGGGGGGGGGGGGGGGATGACATTTAGACTTTTTTACCCTTATGTTTAATAATTCGAATTTGCTTAATACTACGCAGGTTTTTTTATAGCAGTCCAGTAAATCTGGACCTCCAATAATGACACCATCTAAAAATGCTTTTGCATATGTGAACTCCGCTAAAGTTAAATCCATAAATCTTTCAAATATGAAAGGTGCTGATGATAAACCAAAAGTTAGCCGTTTATACTGAAATAATCCGAGCGGTGTGTTAATTACCCTTAGTTTTCGAGCATTTAAGTCAAGTTTTAATTGTAGATAAGCCTAGTTTAGATCCAACACTACGAAAGTATTTGCTCCTTGCAGTCGTGAGAGAATATCCTCTAATGTTGGCATAGGGTAGAACATATTATTTAGATGTTTGTTTAAAGTGGTTTTAAAATCAGTGCAAATTCTGATTTCAGAAGAGTCTTTTTTTTTTTGAAACAACTGCAATTGGAGTTGCCCAAGCTGAATAATTTATAGGTTCAATAATTCCTTGATCTTGGAGTTTCTTTAGTTCAGATTTTACTTTATCTTTCATACTATATGGTATAAGGTTTTTTGATAATTGGAGATGTATTTTCTTTAAAATCTATACTAACTTCATAATTATTAATTGGTTCAAAAATACTGGTATTGAAAACCTTGGAGCATGTACTTTCAATTTGTTGTTGCAGTTGTTCTTTCGTGTTTAGAGTACTATAATCCGATTGTGTTATTATGTTTTCCATAATAGTATTACATTCACCTATTTCCGTGGTAAATATTTGCCTCCAAATTGGCCATAATTTTTTCTAAACCACACCCTCTTAATAATGAATATTGTAACTGATTATCCACTACATAGAATTCTAAATTATGTTTGCTATTTCAACTTGACAATGCTTTTCGGGATGGATTATATTAAATTCCCTCGTGGCCAATATGTTCACAGCTGCTCCAGTATCGATTTCTAAAAATGTTTCATGTCAATTGTACAAGCTATCGTATACAGCATTGTCACAGCGTTATAACTGTGTGATTTATTGACATATTGATTTATCCTTTTAAAATAGCTTTTTACTGAGTTTAATTTTGCTTGGATATTGAGGTTAAACGAGTGAAATAAGATATTATTAATAGAATCTTTCCAGGTATTGTTGGATTGAATCTTCGTCCGGATTAAACGTTTGAAACTTGAATTGCATGTTGGCCATTCTACAGATAGGTTCGTAATCTTTATGTCATCGCCACTAAAAGTAAAATGCTTTTACAGCATAAAGGTAATGTTTAATAATCTGACGGAGTGCCAATAGTCTAAACATAATGGAAATTGCAGTAACAACAGAAAATCTCTCTACAGAGTGCGTATAATGAATCTGTTCCCATAACTAGCGTGCATAATGTCTAGTTCCAAAGATTTGTAGATTCACCTATTCAACGATATTTGGCTTTCAGTAAGCAGAAACACCATATTTACCAGAATCTTTACTTATTGTTTCTTTACCTTCAAATAGTAGGTTTTACGTAACATTATAAGAAATAATGGATCTCATCATCCAAACCTCGACATATTTCTCCTATCATTATTAGCAAATTAACTGCAACCAACAAATATAAAGTTGGAATCTCATTACATATCAATAAGAAGTAATCACTAGGAGTGATCGCTTTTCGACTGTCATATTAATGTCATATTACTTCACACATATAATTTGTTATAAACTTTGAATTATATATTTTCAACTCTATCACTTCCTCGCATAACTGTTGGATCCTACAAGTTTGAATTAGGTTTGTTATAACAACCAAGCTACTTATGTTGTTCCAACAAGGTTCTTTCATGCTTGTTTTTTACGTTCAACACAATAGCAAGTGTGCCAAGCTAAAAGCTAGTGACAGACAACTGTTTCAAGTTGCAATGCTATCTGGGTTGGATTCTATTCTGAACAAGATGAAGCCACTGTTCATCACCTACCTATCGAGATGCCGGAAGAGATGGTAGTCAGTAGGAGAGAGATCGGGAGAATACGACGGGTGAGAAAGGGTTTCATACTGCATCTCATGGAGAGCCTGCGCCGTTCTTTGCGCGACATGTGGGTGGGCATTGTTATGCAACATGAGGACTCCATGTCTGTTGACCACTGCTGAATACTTGCGGATAAGTTTGCGGTGTATTTTATGGAGTACAGCACTGTAATGGTCTGCAGTGATGGTTTCACCTCGCCTAAGAAAGGATGGATCACCCCCTCCATAGACCACCATACCAGCAACAACATCTTCCGTGGGTGGAGAGGTGGTTTGGGACATCGTCCTGGACCATTGTCATAGCAGATCCATTTTTCATCTGCAGTGACAATCCGATGCAGGAAACCTTTTCATTTATTCCTTACACTTACAGAACTACACCCTCCAGATAGCGATTCTTGTTGGCCGGTGTCAACTCATGTGGCACCCATGAGTCGCAACGTTTTCACCTTAGCGATAGCACGGAGCCGCCGACTGACAGTGATATGATGTATGTCTAACTTGTCTGTAATAGCACGAACACTTTTCCGATTGTCCGCCTCCACGGTGTTTCGGAGCAGCTCATCCGGAAATGACGTTGGCCGGTTTCCATGCAGCTCACTTTGCAAACTTGTGTCACCGGAACGAAATTTGACAAACCAACGGCGAATGATGGGCATTGGCCATTCCTGTCCTAAATACACTGTTGATGATTTTTTGCGGTTTGCTGTGCAGAATGCCCCAGTTTAAATTAATAAAGAAAATCACTCGAAATTGTGTGTTCTCCATGGAGTACGACCCTGTTCAACAACACACGGCCGTCTGGGTACCCCAGCCTGTTTGCTGGACGTATATAGAGTTTGTGACATTAAACGCGTGGCTTCAAGTCATGTTACGAGGTGCCGTGTGTCGTTATCACGTGAGCTCTATATACTTTAGCATTAAGTCAATAGATTAATTAGATTTCCTTTTGAAGTCACTTTATTCCTATGAAATGTTTACTCAACAGAAGGACAGTAAAAATATGATCTCAACTCTTCCATTAATTCACGATGCCTACCTAATTTATAAAGCATACTAAACAAATTGCATTTAGGTCAACACTTGACTTATAATGCATCCTATTTCTTTCAACTTTGTCAAACAAATAAAAAATTCTATTAATTTATTTTAGCACTGTCATGACACCCGTCACAGCATATTGACCACAATCTTTCATCCTTAAGAACTTCACTCCTCTCTCAGAATTAATAAGTCTTACATACACAATTGAAACTTTCTCTTAAACCCCCAAAATACAAAATATGCAACACAACCTCTACACTAGCTCAAACTTAACCTAACTTAAGCTACAATAATCTCTCACACACTAAACACCCTGTAATTATTATAAAAACAATTAGCACATAGAAAAAGTTCATGTATATGCATCCTTAAACATTCATCCGTCATTTATATGATAAATGGTTGACATTTTTGTGAGTGTAGTATAATGTAATTAAAATCAGGTTAACTTAGAACATCACCTCTTACTATTTGATTACAGTTTTCTCATTCAAGACCAAATGCTTCAATTAGCAATTGTACTTCTCTAACTATCTCGTCTGGATAACCTTTCAGCAAATTTCTTTGAATCAATCTCTGGATACTTTAAATATTTGCCGTAGACCTTTTCTGTCAATCATGTGTCTAAGCCTTAAATAGAATTTATATGGTCCTGTACCAGGTGCGTAAATATGAAACCGGAATTTATGTACAGAAAAGACACAGTGATAGGATGTCAATGCTAAGAACTATTTTATTCGAAGTATTGGCCATCTCTAGCGATACATTTCTGCCATCGTTCCGGCAATGTGTGGATGCCAGACCAAGAAAACTGCCTCTTGTGCTGCAAACCAGTTATCAAGCCATTTTCGTAAGATATGAAGCGCTGGTCAGTAAGTGCGTGTCCCATGGCAGCAAATAAGTGAAAATCGAAAGGCGCCAAGTAAGCCGCATGCGGAAGGATTTCCCAGCTAAACGTCGCAATCGTTTCCTTGACAAGTTTTGCTGTGTGGGAGGGCGCATTATCGTGAAGCACAATCATTTTGTGTTGTCTTAGGTCATATTCTGGTCGTTTTTCACGCAAAGCTTGATGCAAATCGATCATTTGTTATCGGTAACGTTGGGTATTAACGGTTTCGCCAGGTTTCAGCAGTTCATAATAGATCCCACCAAACACAAAGCATTGTCTTCCGTCCATAGCGATTTGGTCTTGCAGTCGATGTCGCCGGTTCTCCTGGAGTTACCCATGATCTTTTACGCTTAGGATTCTCGAAAAAGATCCACTTTTCGTCACCAGTCACAATTCGATGGAGAAATGATTTCCTTTTGTACCTGTCGAGCAGAATTTCACAAGTGGTTTTTCGGTTTTCCTGCTGTCGTTCAGTCAATGCATGTGGAACCCATTTTCCCACCTTCTGAATCTTGCCCATGGCTTTTAAACGTATGGAAACTGCTTCTCGTGTCACATTTAATTGATCCGCGAGTTGTTGTTGCGTTTGAGCGTCATCCTCATCCAACAAAGCTTGCAATTCGCTGTCTGCAAACTTTTTCGGTGGTCTTCCACGTTTTTCGTTGCTCACGTCAAAATAGCCCCTTTTAAATTTTATAAACCACGCATAGCACTGTGACTTACCAAGAGCATGATCACCGTAAGCTTCGACAAGCATGCGATGCGATTCTGCAGCAGTTTTCTTCAAATGGTAACAAAAAATCAATGCTGTCCGCACATCGTAGTTTGTTGGTACAAGTTGCACCACGTTCAACGCTATTAAACACTACACTATGACATGAAACTTGTCTGATTGTGAGTTGCAAATCGTTATCAGCAGTCAAAACAACCAAATGGCGCCAAGGACGCAGTTTTACGGTAACCACAGTGACAGCTAACGCCGTCTATGCACAAATTCCGGTTTCATATTTACACCTGTTATTTGTGTTCTAGTCTCTACTTCTTTTTTATTCTCTTCCTTCTTACCATCTGAATCATTAACCACAGTTGACTGTTCCTTAATTTCTAATTTTGTCTTTTGGTTTTGACCATCATTCCGGATTTCTTCATTATGTGACGGAAGCATGTTTTCTTTCGGTGGTGTCTGTATAACATGCCTAAGTTCTTGTTGATTTGTAGCTAAAACCTATACGTTTCTTGTAATTTCTGTATTTGTTGAAAAACTTAATAGCTTTCCGAATTGGCATTCAATCTCACTTGAGATTCTTGACAACTGTTTGAGTTCCGGTTGCAAACTCTTGCATCAGTTGGATCACAATAGATTGTCCGATAGTTACGGTATTACTGAATCCGTTATTTCGGAATAGTCTGGAACGCCAGTTACCCAAAAGTGTACCGCCTCATTTACATCAAACAGCTGCCGGGTAGACTTTACTGTCTCTTCAGATATGTTTAACTTTTGTAACAGACCAGAATCAACGAGATTGTATCCACAACCACTGTCAACAAAAGCATTACCCTTGCTATTTTTTATACTAATGGATAATGCTATAAATGGAGATGTTCTGTTACTTCTGGATAATCGATATAGTTCACCCAAATATCGTCAATGCCGAAATCTGTTACTACTTTAGAATTATTTTCTTCAGTCCTGGACTAATTTAACCTGTTTCTGCCTATCGTAGGTTTCTGAATTTGCCCATTGATGGCGCTGAGCGCAACAAACCTTAAAATGACCCTTGGAACCACATTTCGCACAGCGTTGATTGTAGACAGGACAGAAGCGCCTCTGGCGATATCTACCACAATAATGGCAATCATTTGGTTAGAGCTAGATGACTTCAAATTAATTAAATTTCCGTGTTGGTCCATACATTCCGAAAATTTGTCCATCCACCTGATCTACGTGCATTCAACCCAGCTGAGTTGATACAGTTTTGCTATCTCTTTCAACCAATTCATGTTGCAGACCATTTGACAGGTTTTTATCAAACGTTAGATCATCAGATGATAACAAACGTTTCCTTAAAGCCAGATCACACAATCCAAATATCAACTGATCTATCAACGCTGCGACAAGAAAATTATCAAACCGACACTTGTTTTGCCTGTTTCTTTAACAACTATATGTTTTCAGACTTAAGTTGTCTGGTCTGTTAGGTTAACACGTGAATGCAAATCTTTCGGTTCGGAAATTTGACGGTACATCAAATATTTTCACTAATGTTTCCTCCAAATGCTGGAAACTTAATTCTCCTACTTTATTAGCACTTACATGGATTTGCATTTTCTCGTACGTTTCACTATCAAGCGAAGCTAATAACAAATTTGCTGTTTTTTATATCGTCCAGATCGTGCACTTTGCAATTGAATTTAAAGCGTTTCAAGTACAAAGAGATGTTGTTTTTTCTAATATCGAAGGAAGGGAATAATAAATTAAAAGTTCCCATGTTGTTATTCATCACACAAAATTAGCATACATCTAGTACGATCCAAATTAATATAAGCATGCAACAATGTCACAGTTTAAGCTACACAAATCACACGAATCTTGAAACTGTATGTACTACTGGCATACAAAGTGACTTTCAGTAGTGTACACTCTTTAATCAGCATAAAGTTTATCAAACTAACTTCCAAGCCAAGGTGTACACCAAAGAAGATACCATCGTGCGTCGCCATTTGTTACGAGTTGCCGTGTATCTTTGTCACGTGAGCTCTGTATCCTTTAGCATTAAAACAATAGAGTAAATTTCCTTTTGAAATCACTTTGTTTCTATAAAATCTTTACTTAACAAATGGACAGTAAAAATATGTTCTTAATTACAGCTATCTTCCATTAATTCATGATGTTCATCTAATTTATAAAACCTACAAAAACAACAATCTCAGCTCTTCTTTCGGATCCGACCATTATTATCCGCCCGGCTGACAAGCAATTCACCATGGTAGTGATATGATAAATTACTCTTGACTACTGATCCAGGGCCCTTAAACAACTTTCCGATCCTACCTTTTACCACTCCCTCGAGGAGGATCTAGCCCAATCCTTCCACAATAAGATCCGCACCTACCTCTAAGCGCATGGACACGATAACGGCTGTAGCAATCCACTGTTTTTACACTCGGTCTTAACAATCCCATGACTTCTAAATTCTACCCACTCCCCAAAATCCTGGCAATCCTGGTAGACCCATTGTTTCCAGTATTGGTTCTCCTACTGAATCTCCCCCTTCCTTGACAACCATCTACAACCTCCCTGTACAATTCACCTCTGATCCGCTCCCACTAGACATTATCTTAGTTTCAGTTGACTGACGTCACTGTATACCAATATTTCCCACCCACATAACCCTGGAACACTTCCTCGACACTCGACCCAGTCCTCGCAAACCCAGCACACCATTTCTGCTCCAGCTAGCTCACTTGTTTTCACCATGAATAACTTCTCATTTGAAAACCATAATTACCTGAAAATCAAGGGCACAGACATGGCTCTTCGCACGCCAACCTTTTCATAGGACGTCTGGAGACACAATACCTCAACTCCGCACTTCTCAAACCTTCCAGCTGGCTTTAGATATTGATGACATTTTCTTAATCTGGACCCACGGACAAGAGTCAATGGAAACACTGCTGCAAGATCTTAGCTGCACCTTTTGCGTCAAATTCACTTGGTCCTTCTCCAGGGAACAAAGTGCAAGAACAATTGACTTGAGACTGGAGCCCGTATCAAAGCTACCAATAGCATGCAATATCTCAATTTCAATAGATCTTAACCATACCAAGCGATCTCTCCCATAGACTCTTGCTGTCCGGGGCACCCGTTTCTGTTCCTTTGGCGACCTACTTCAAAATCAATTCATTTCTTTCTCCTCAGCTTTCACCAACCGTGGATATTCCAGCCATCTGTAAACAACTGGACTATGCCAGGAATCACCTTAACTCCAACCGGTTTTCCTGTGAAGCACGCTCCGCTCCCAATGTTATCTCACAGTACTATCCTAGCCTTCAGATCCTCCAAAATTTCCGCAAACTGGCGCATCCCATACTCATTAGGCCGATTGCAAAGACGCAGTTTAGTCTTAGTCGAAGTTAGACCTAGGTTTAAACGTCAGTTTCGATTACAAGAGATTTTTGGCTTAAACTATGGTTTAAGTTTAGGCCAAAGTTCAAGAGAAATAAACCAACTCTTTAGGTGGTTTAAACCAAGTCTCGGATTTTATTACTCAGAAGTTTCAGGACAGAAAACAATAAACAGAAAGTACATATAACTCCTTGATGAAAGAATTGATATATAATTCGGCATAATACACTTCAATAAGTTTAAACACCAAAAACATGGTTTTAAGAACATAAATGGCGTGTACACTTTCAATGTACAACGTAATACAGTGTTTAGTGTAAGATGTTCAAATGATTGGCTAGAATCACTGTTGCCAGATCCCAAGCTTTAAAAATCTCACGAAACTATCGAAAATATCCCATTTTGCTCTCTTATTGTCCACCAATGTTTTCCAACTCATTTGTTTTTTTTTATGTAAGTGCATATAAATATAAAATTTATATTACGGTATCACTTAACGAAAATGAGTAAGTTGTTTGGCTTTATAAGCGTATATTCTACAGGTAAAACACGAAACAAAGTAACCAATCCTTATCACTACTACATACGAAATAATCAGCCTTGCAGCATTTAAAAATAGTTTAATATTTTTTTTAACTGAAAAGTAAAATATTTTACTTGTCCATGTAAGTTTTGTATTGTTACTTGCAAATAGTTACATGCAATATCTGCTGATGAAACAATTGATAGCATATCAATTCTAGGTGACTCAACAAACTTCTGTTGATACCGTGAACTTCCAAATGTTTGCGTTCCACTTCAAAATGAGTACAATTTATGTCTCTGACTTCGAATGCGACCTGATCAATCGCACATACTTCAAAGCGAAGAAATAGTGTCACTAAAAGCAGTTATTCAGTTACTTTTAGATGACGTAAAGTTCCTCAAAAACAAAATAAATGAACTACAGTGTGAGAAAAATAATAGTAGTAATGATTCTATAGTCCAAAGGAAAAAAAAAACATGGGCAAGAGTGGCGCAGAAATTTGCAGATCAACAGAATAATCAATCTGAAAGTGTACCTGTGCATTTTGAGTCCCCCAATAAATTTTCAGTGCTTTGTGAAGACATAGGAGAAAACGAAAACGGAACTGAGACTAATCTGCCACCTCGGGATGGTATTCTGTCGAACGATAGTCAGAAGCAATGTGTTCCGAGAAGTGCGAAACAAAATTCAAATTTGGAAAAGAAAGGTGTAAACTCAAAAATTAGGTTAGGTAATGATTCAAATATTCAAGTATTTTCAGACAGTTTTGGTCGTGATCTGGGGCCAAAAATTAACAACGCACTAAACGGAGTAAAAATAGTAAATTGTGCTAAATCTGTTGCAATCAGTAAAGATGTACTGAGTAACTGTCCCCAGGTTTGCAAAAATCTTAGTAAACAAGAATGTGCAGTTATTATTACAGGTGCAAATGATGTTGCTAAGAACAAAGGTGATAACGCTATTTCGGTTATACAGGATATTCTGAGTAAAATTGATAACACGAATGTTATATTATGTAGTATTCCTCATAGGTATGATTTGAATGAAAACTTGTGTGTGAATAATGAGGTTAACAGAATCAATACGGAAATTCAGAAGGTATGTGTAAAAAAATAAATAAATAAATAAATAAATAGTAACGTAAGTTTTATAAATCTAGGCAATCTGGGGCGAGAATTACACACTCGTCACAGTATGCACCTAAACAGAAAAGGGAAAAGTCATATTCTAAAACTTATTTGCGAGGTATTGCTATCAACTCAACAATCAAATCAGGGAAACCAGTAGTAGTTTCTGGTCTGTCTATGCGCCAGATCCAGGGCAAAATTGGATTTAAGTATACAAATCCAGCTGGCATTCCTGCAGTACGAGAACCTACTGGGTGTAGCAGAACAGACGGTAAAAGACCAGATGGGATGACTCTGTTACCCTGGAAGAGGCGAGCCGTTAATTTGGGACTTCACTTGCTCAGACACGTTCGCTCCTTCCAACCTCCGTTTTTCCTCAATCCAGGCGGGAAATATCACCAGTAGAAAAGAAGCGGAGAAAAGAAGAAAATATAATAACCTTACACAGAAGTACCATTTCATACCCATTGCTATCGAATCCAGTGGTTCATGGGGGAAAGAAGACCTCAATTTCATAAAAGAAATAGGTAAGCGTATCGCAGAATCAACTGATGATGATAGAGCAAGCACCTTTCTTATCCAAAGAATAAGCATGGCAATTCAAAGAGGTAATGTAGCTTCAATCCAGGGAGCCATGCCCAAAGGCAAGGAATTAGATGAGATATTCCTACTGTAATTTTGATTTATTTGACGGAATGTTTGTCACTATCCAAGTAGCTAGGTAACCGTTAACATGAAGCCTACCGTTGTAGCAGATGAAATGTTTCCTGAAGGACCTGGACCATACATGGAGATGGAAGAGGTAGGAGGTTCTGATGGCCCTGTTTGTGTGTTTGGCGGCAAATGAGAAAGCAGTTCATACAGACTTTTTCAATGATTTCGAAGACAAAGTTGATCACGATCTGCAGTGATTGTGATGGTGGCCTTCCGAATCTTCTTAACCTTTTTTTTTTTTTTGCCAGAAATTATGTTTCTATACATTTATATTTATTAATTAAGAAGCTTTAAAATTAAATTTCATTGTTTCTGTGATCCAACAGATTAGATTTAATGTAAAAATGCCAGTCCAGTTCATGTGCTGTTCAAGTTTTTGTTTTGTATGGTAAAATTATGGATATAAAATTATATTAACATATCAAAAAATAATAATAATAATAAAAAAAATATAAAAAAAAGTATACAAATAAAAATGTTGATATGAACAATATGGAGTATGTGACATCACCCACCAAAAGTATTTTAAGCACATGGAGAGTTTGCAAGTCTGGAATGCTGAAACATGAATATAATAAGTATGTAAATAACGCAAACATCAACCACCTTTATTCTCTAAACCTATTTCATCATAATGTACAAGGGCTGTCAAGTAAACACAACTTTCTTTAATATGCTTTTAGAGGATGATTTAAAGGATGCGTTTGTCTTATGTTTTTCAGAACATTGGCTGACAAATAATTTAGTTGAAATGGCACGCTTTCAAAATTTTTAAAGTACTAGCTCACTTTTCACGCACCTCCAGATAACATGATGGAGTAAGCAATATTCTCTCAAACTCATTTAAATGTCTGCAAAATGGACGTGCAGAAATGCATATTGAATTTGCAGCCATAAAATTAGTGAAATGAAATGCTTGCATTGTTTGTGTTTATAAACCTGCGTCAGGAAATGTTGGTGTATTCTTTAAAAATATCAGTTCACTTTTAAACATTTTATCTAACAAATATACTAGAATTATTCTTTGTGGCGATATAAATGTAGATTGGTTAATTAATTCACGTCAGAAGACTACTCTTGTTCAAGCTTTTGATCTGTATAATTTACATGCCATTGTAGATATTCCAATGAAAGACAAATCTGCTCTAGATCAGATCGTGATTCCAAAACACGACGCATGACGCCATAACAATCTCAATTAAAGCTCGTTACAGGTCAAGTGAGCCGCCACGGTACAAGATAATCACGCGCCGGGACTTTTCAATGGCCAATATCAACTATTTTTGCTATTTATTATCCCAAGAGTCTTGGTCAGACATCTATAACACACAAGATGCTGGGAAAAATTTCAATGTATTTATGAATACCTTTTTATTCTATTTTGACATAGCTTTTCCTCCCCGTTGCATTAGGGTGAGTAATAACAAGAAAACATATCAGTTCTCAAGAGGAATAAAGTTCTCTAAGCAAAAGCTTATCAGACTTAACAAATTTAAAAAGGGGGAAAAAATATCAGTTTCTGTATGTAACTACATTAAGTCTTAGAATATATAATAGAGTAATACGTGCTGCTAAGAAACTTCATAATGATAATGTAATCAGTCAGTCCAAAAATAAAATGAAAGGAGCCTGGGACATTATAAACAAAAATACAAAACAAAGAGAAGAACAGGGAAATTAAATTTGTAACTCTAGGTGAGAAGGTAATTAGTGAACTAAATGATATTGCAGAGACCTTTAATGATTATTTTTTTAACACTTCTATTACACCAAATCCATCTTCAAATGGTGAGTACACTGCAGATCTGATCCATACCAAAGAAAATATATTTTTAAGTCCAGTCACTGTAAAAGAATTGCTCTTTCATGTCAATAAACTTTCTACTTCGTCTTCAACAGGCTTGAATGAAGTTCCAACAATAGTTATCAAACATTGCTTTAATTTTATTGCAGAACAACTATGGTATCTCATAGAAAATTCACTTGAATCTGGTGTTTTCCCAAATAACTTAAAAGCAGCAAAAGTTATCCCAGTATATAAAAAGGGTAATGTGAATCAAATACAAAATTACCACCCAATTTCAATCCTATCAGTCTTTTCAGAACCTTATGAATACGTCATGTTCACTTGTGTAAATAATTTTTTATCTTCGCACAAGCTGATTTCTCTCTTTCAACATGGCTTCCGAAACAAGAAGTCCACTGAAAGTGCAATATTTGATTTCATCGTAAAAGTATCAAATACGTTCAATGAGAATCAACTGGCTATTGGTTTATTTGTAGATTTCTCGAAGGCCTTTGATAGCGTTCAACATGAAGTCTTATTACGAAAATTAAACTGGTACGGTATAAGAGATGTAGTACACAATTGGATCTCCTCTTACCTAACAGATTGAGGCCAAGTAGTGCAAGTTGCAAGGACTATGAATGGAAGACACGAAATCTTTTCTTCAACTTCTGGCATGATCAGTAACGGTGCTCCTCAAGGGTCTATATATTTACTATATATCTGGTGTAGTAAAAAGTAATCCATTATTTTTGCATGACATTGAAGGCTTGACTTACCATAGTTAGAATGATCCGATTTAGGTCACATATGCGCCGTTTCGTTCGATAACGTGTTGCCATTTGGAATGTAATATCATGATGCCTCTCTCATAGAAGCCCTTGTCCCTATTGGCAAAAAATTGAGACAGTCGATTTTCACAAGCCTCTCTTGAAGCGAATTTTTCACCAGCAAACGTGTTCGCCATGGACAGGAACAGATGGTAATCACTCGGTGCCAGGTCCGGACTATAAGGTGGATGCATAAGAACCTCCCAACCAAGCTCCCGGAGCTTCTGGCGAGTCACTATCGATGTGTGTGGCCTGGCGTTGTCCTGGTGGAACACAATGCCTCTCCTATTGGCCAAAGCTGGGCGCTTCTGGGCGATTGCTGCCTTCAGACGGTCCAATTGTTGACAGTATAGTTCCGAGTTAAGGGTTTGGCCGTAGGGGAGCAGCTCATAGTAGATAATTCCCTGCCAATCCCACCAAACACACAGCAAAACCTTCCTGGCCGTCAATCCTGGCTTGGGCACCGTTTGCGCCGGCGCACCGCGCTTCGACCACGACCGTTTTCGCGTGACGTTGTCGTAAGTGATCCACTTTTCATCACCAGTCACCAACCGCTTCAGAAATGGGTCGCTTTTGTTGCGATTCAGCAGCGATTCGCAGATGGAAATTCGGTCCATGAG
>JAGDQP010039822.1:0-17548 GCA_022664845.1 Lepisma saccharinum | reverse complement strand
CTCCGGAGCTCCCGATATTCAATTAAACTCCAAACAGCAAGCTTGAAATATCTCAATTTATAAACTGAGTTTGTAAGTTGTAACTACCATAAATCTGTACCTGAGAGCCAGAACCGCGTATGCCCTAGTTTGGCCAAAACGTGACTAATGCAGTTATATAGAGTATTTGGAAGGCCTCACATAATGATTCTTGTGGTAAACATGTTAAATAATGTATATCCACTTTGTAGTTTGCGTATTTAGTTTCTAAAGGAAAGTAGTTATTGTAAGTAACATTGCAGTTGAGTGTCTATAGTATACTTACATAGAGCTAAATATACGCAGGATTTTATGTAATCCGTTTATCATATTTTATAATTTTCATTGATGTAATCAGGCAACCATTAACGTAACTTGAAGAAGGGAGTAGATTTTGGGTTGCTGCGAATGAAATGACCGCTTTGACGCCTGGTACGAAATGCACCTCAGCAAAACAACACAGGAATCGACTGAGGCCACGTCACAAACTCTGTATACTTCTAGCAAACACGCTGAGGTACCCAGACAGTCAAGTGGCTGTATGTTATTGAACAGGGTATGAAAGTGCACCATGGAGAACACACAATTGTGAGTGATTTTTCTTTATGAATTCAAAATGGAGCATTCTGCAAGGTAAGCCGCTAAAAAAAAAGTTAACAGCGGATTTGGGACAGGAATGGCGAATGGGTTTGTCATTGGTTTGTCAAATATCGTTCCGGTCACACAACATTGCAACATGAGCCCCGTTGGTACCGACCAGCATCAGATTCCGATGAGCCGCTCAAGAACACCGTGGAAGCGGATCCTCGGAAAAGTGTTCGTGCCATGGCCGATGAGTTAGTCAGTCGGCGGCTCCGTGCTATCGGTAAGGAGAAAAAGTTGGACTCATAGTTATCACATGAGTTAACACCGGCGAACAAGAATCGGCGTTAATGTATCGGATTGTCACTTGAATTTACATGGATTTACTATGACAATCGTAAACGATCAGGACAATGTTTTGATCGGGATCAACGTCCAGGACGGTGTCCCAAACCACCTCTCCATCCACGGAAAGTGTTGTTGCTTGTTTAGTGGTCTATGGTAGGAGTGATCCATCATGTCCTTCTCACAGGCGAGATGAAACAATGCATTACAATGCCCGTCCACACGTCGCGCAAAGAACGGTGCAGGCTCTCCATGAGTTTCAGTATGAAACCTTTCATCACCCACCGCATTCCCCCAATCTGTCTCCCACTCACTACAACGTCTTGCAGCATCTCTATCACTTCTTGACAAAGAAAACCTTCCCTGATGATCGGGCAGTTATTTTACTCCATAATAACCGTTTCTGTTCCGGCTCACTGAACGGAAGGCAGCCGACTGCAAACTAATTGGAGGTATCAAAGTTAGCATGATGTGTTAGTTCGGAACTAACTTCTTATTAGCATAAACTTCGTAACTAACATAAACTTCTTATTCACTATAATTTCTAAGTCAAACAAGACTTGAAATCAAGTAAATACTACTTTAGCATACTTATATCTACCATTACAAATTTGGTACTTTATTAGCAACGAACTATCACATCGTATTACATTTAACAGAGAAAAATAAATTTTTAACTCACCTCATCATTCATGATTTCGACGTACAGAAGGAATAACGGTCTAACGGAAAATTATTAGCGAAGGAGTTTGATCTGCCTTTCAGTCAGCATTGTCCGTCAGAGAAACGAACCAAAGGCCAATTATTTTACAGCCTCGTTCTCATCTTTTCCTGTTTCAAAACAAGGAAACCTTGGTGCTATTTAGAATTCAATGCACAGAACACTTTTCCTTCACAAACACAACACATACACATAGCGCACAGAAAGCTCTAGCACACGATTTGCTCATTTCTCCTAGCAACACGAAAGCATTGTTAATATATTTAACTCTTTCTTTTAAACAAAACTTCCTTTCCAGTTTTCAAATTCTATTCATGAAGTGGAGTTTATATTCTTTACCATCTCGTAATGCTTATAAGGAATTCTACATATCACTGCTCAAATTGCAGTTAATAATGTCCACAACAAATAATTATATACATCAATATGTATTAATTTGGTATAGAGATATCATTTTTGTAGCATAAATAGTTTTATACTGTACACTAAATTTGGTGAAGCATCTACTTCAAGATATATGGTACATTGCGTGAATTTGCTTTTAAATAAACACCATGAATAGATAATATTATGTGCATTCAATCATCAAAAATCGTAAAATTTAACATTAAGAATTTAAGACATAAACTTCTTCAACAAAGTAATATATTTTCCCTCATGTTTCTATGAAATAGATAATTATATTAATTTCATTATTGGACCAAGAACTATCATTACTAAGCCAAATTACGGTGAATTAGACATTTTAATGCATTAAACTGATTTTTATTGTACTAATAAACACATCTAAAAACACTAAATTCATTTTTAATTTCAAATACATACAGACCAAGCTTATCAGATATTCTTTAGTTTAGTTTATTTTCTCAGTTAAAGAAATGTATTTAATGAAAAAGATTAGTTTGAACATTAAATTTTTTATTAATATTTAATAAATCGTAATGTGTTATGTTTACATATTCACGGACATCCCTTACAAAGCGTGTTAACATTTTCTTACTGGTTAATAGTGCAGGTGCTTTTATCCCCCCATGTGTAGTTTGATGAAACAATATTATGAACGGCGTCATGGCATAGATTAAGAGAGAAGTATTAGGCAAAGTGATGGTGGACAACTTGATAATCCTCCTGAGGCCATAGGGAGGAAAAATCCAATATGGCGGCCGGAGCATTATATTTCTAGCATGCATATAACTATATCTTAGCAACTATAACACCTAGAGCTATGACTTTGGTGTCAAATTGTAGGGTTTTATGGCCAACATGATCAAAAAGTAATGTTAACCAACTGAGTGATGTTCATTGAAAGGGAAAATTCCAATATGGCTGCCGAAAGAAGTCAATTCTAGCATAGAAACACGATATCTTCAGAACTATTGTAATCCTGGTGTCAAATTACAGTTTTTATATCAGAAATGATTAAATAATGGTGACTACCGTCTTCAGCTATGAAGAGGGATGAATCCAAAATGGCTTTCGAAGGAAGTTACTTCTAACATACAATCAACCACATGTTCGGAACTATTGCATCCCGAACTATAATTTTGGTCTCCAATTGTATAGTTTTATGGTCAAAATGATGAACAAGAGATGGGAACCATCTTGGGTTATGGAATGGAACTTTAGAGTGCTATCGTCAAACTAATGATATATCACAAGAACCCTACAATTTGCTGTGAAAACCAAGCTTTAGCTGCAATAATTCTCAATATATGGTTACTTGTTTGTTAGAAATGGATTGTTTTGGCAGCAATGTTGGATTCGTTTCTCCCCATGCCTCAAGACTAGCCATCCAGATGGCCACCATAATTTGTTGATAATTTTAATCATATAACCATACAACTTGACGCCAAAATCATAGCTCTAGGTGCAGTAGTTCCGAAGATGTGGTTGACTGTATGCTAGAATCGACTTGTCTCTGCAGCCATATTGTATTCATACCTGCCCATGGCCAGAGGTAGACAATCCAAGCGGCTACTATCGTTTGCTAATCATTTTGCAAATGAACTTCTACAATTTGGCGTACAATCATTCCTCCAGCTACAATAGTTCTTAAAAATGGTTGATTTTATCCTAGAAATCGCATCTTCTGGCGAACATATTGAATTATGCCCTCCCTATGGCACTAGTCGGATTACCCAGGGTATGATAAGTTTGTCCAAAAACATTAATGACAAAATTATAGCTCTGGGGAAAATAGTTCCGAAGGAGTTGTTGCTTGAATGTTAGAAATGATTTGAATCGGGAGCCATATTGGCTTCACCTCGCACTTATGACTGCAGATAACACTACCTAAGTGGGCACTAACATTTGCTAACCAATTTGCTAATGAAACCCTACAATTTGGCACCAAACGTATATGTATATGCCCAATATTTACAAAGAATAGTTGCTACGATGCTAGAAATCGCATTCACTTGCGGCAATATTGGATTGTCTCTTCCCCATGACCACATTCGGACTATTAGATACACAACATTATTTAGCCTGTAAAACACTACAATTTAGCAGCAAAACTATAGCTCTAAGTATAATATTTCCGGAGATGCGGAATTGCTTCTAGGCTAGAAATGACTTTTCTCAGTAGTCAAATTTATCTCTCTTCATGACTTCAAATAACACTATCCAAGTAGCCACTATCACTTCATAACTATTTTGCTAATAAACACCTACAATGTGGCAACAGAATCAGAGCTCCAGGTACCTAAGAATGGTAGCTTTTATGTTAGAAATTGCTTGTTTCGGCAGCTATATTGGATTAATCCCTGACCATAGGCAGACAGAGACTATCCAAGTAACTACCATCATTTGATTACCATTTTTCTAATGGACTCGTACAATTTGGCCCCAAAATTATTGGCCTAATCCCAATTTTTCCTAATAATGATTGCTTCTATGCAAGAAAATACTTATTTCGGCAGCTTTATTGTATTCACCCCCCACCCCCACCCCCCCACCCCCATGGCCACACGTAGATCTCCTAAATGACCACCATCATTTGCTAAGCATTATCCTAATAAACTTGAAAAATTGGTCACCAAAATCAGAGCTCCAGGTGTTCTAGTTCCTAAGAATGTTTGCGTCTATGCTAAAAACCTTGTCTTCTGGCAACTATATTGGATTCTTTCTCCCCATAGATCCAGGCGGACTACCCAGATGGCTACCATCACTTTTCCTAATATATGTCCCTTAATCTAAATAATGATACCACCGACAATATTCTTACCCTAATTCGAAGCACTATAAGCTAAAGCGTGTATTCAGTTATAATTTTCTATTGTTAAAGGTAGCTTGATACGTACGAAAAAATTTGAAACTATTATTAATTGAAAAATTAAATTGAATATCAGTAGTTAAATATATTTTCTGCTTCTTTTTACTAAGACTATGGTAAGTTGTAATATTCAGCAAGGTTTTTTACACTAAATTATAAAATGTATTCCCTTTGCCGGTATATTCTTAAACATAATTCACAAATTCAACATTTTCAATATAAAATTAAGATCATAGGGGGATTGTCTATTTTCTATTCCTGTTCGCTTCCTTGCGTGAATACAGATATTTTTCTGTATGAGAACTTATTGATTTAAATTAATATTGGACATAATTATTTACAAACTTGATTCATCTTTTATCCTTGGTACGACTCAATTTGAGAAAACTTCATTTTCATAAAATTACTTCTTCACTTTTCCAAAGTAAAAATCTGACGAAATTTCATGAAACGCGAAAAATTTCTATTAAAAATATTCAATCATATTCTTTTCAATATTATGTTGTAGCCAAGTAGGGAAAATATATCAATTTACATCGCAGTTAAATTACGAAATTAAGTAAGTTGCTATCAAGGCAATTTTCAATTTACATAGTTCACAGTAACGCAAAAATTTTAATGATACTTTAAGCAAACGTAAAGTTTACTTCAATATCCTGTTATATAAAATATGCAACATATATTTGAAAGAGAGAGGGATTCAACGAGAAACGTCAATTTTAAATTTATTGAGTTAATTTCCAAAAGAATATACACAAGTTTCTGTTTCTAATGATATTTCAATATAGTTGGAAATTTTGCAACTGACTTTCATCTCACCAACTTCTTCCTCTTTCCAGCAAGCGAATGTGAAAACCACGTTTTAGTTACTTCCACACGAAACGTGCTTCTCTCTGCTAAGAAAGCCAATTACGAGAGCAAATTTGTCAGGTTTTCGCCTCATAATTCATCGTAATTTCACATTCATAAGGGCGGTCAACGTGGCAATCAAGAAGGTAATAATGGTTGTTCCATGATACCACTTCCTCGATACGTACACGTCGTACGATAAATTCTTATAAAGTTAGCACATTCTCTGACAAGAAATAAATTTGCATGTACAGTAACTCACGTATTACTACAATCCATTTTGTATTTCAAATTACGGAGATCCTGTAGACAATTTGTAAAATTATTTCAGATATGCTCCTTCAACTTCCTTCCTCCTACCATTATTGAACTTCCAAAAAGCTGTAGAACAGGCAGACATTGCACTACATTTACAACGTTAAAATTACATTTCGTTACTAACGTTTAATCCACTTATTTTCAACGTATACGTACTACTGAGGTACAGGGGTGCCTCTTTATTTGTTAATGTAGGTGAACGGTTTATTTTCTCTATATGGAGCACATTCTAAACTACCATTATTTATTTTATACGATGCCTATTACAACCCGAATTGAAGTTATATTTAGACTGTTAAGTCATTTAAAGCATAATTTAATTAATTCAGCTTGTTACATCCCATAAGGAATTAGTCAATACTAGATCATACTTAAGAGGTTAATTGTGAACTTTCAAATTTCTTTTAATGTGCACCTATATTCCAAGAAATTGCCAAGAATGCTTTACTTCGTTAAATTATAAACGTATAGTACTACGAACGTTATGGTTTAGGGCTATTTCAAAGAGTGACTTATGCACTCTCGTCCTGGTATACCTATTTTGATTTTGTACCAGCACGCACTTTATTTTAGGTATTACATATATATATATATATATATATATATATATATATATATATATATATTTAATTCAGTGTCATATTTTTATACAATTATCAATACGAATAATTTCAAGTGCTCTGTGTACTAAATACAGTGGAACCCCGGTTAGTCGAACCCCGATAACTCGAATTCTTTGATAACTCGAATGTTATTTATTTCCGATCTTCCCTATTTCACCCCGTGTTAATTGACCTCTATCGAATGTTGTGAAGTAAAAACCTCGACAATTGCTTCTTTTGTTTGTTTTCTGGACGTGTCTGTCAACCTTTATAACACAAAACATTTGCTAGAAAACCTCTACAAGTCGAAATTACAACATAAATACCTCTATAAGTCGAACTTTTATTTTGGTAAATCTTTGTAAGTGGGAAGTTTCGGGAGTTAAAAGATCTGAGAGAAGCCAACCCCTGACGACAATCGAATGACCAATTTTTCAAACTTCGTACATTGTCATGCGTAAGTGCTGTCTTAGTGTCTGTTGCGTCGTGATTAGTATACAGTTAAGTAAACCTATTTTGTACTGGCTAGTTTAGTAACTTTTTTTAGACTTTGGCTCGTCTCGACTACGTGATTACATTGCTTGTTAAAATCCACAGACACGAACCCGAGACTTAGGAGATACTACCTTGATCTGCACGCAGTTAAGTTTTTCATACGATGTTGAATCGAAAATGCAGGAACCTTACTGTAGAAGAGAAGAGTCAGTCAGTTCTGACCCTCTTTATCCCGAAGTTCCGTATTATGACTCTGGACAACTCGAACCTCGCATAGTCGAAATTCGATAAGTCAGATTCGAGTTATCGAGGTTCCATTGTATAAGATATAGCAACCCCACTTTTATTAGTCTCGAATTGCGTTGCTTGCAAAATTGCTTTATCAATATTATTTACGTGATTGTCATGCATTTGAGAATACTAGCTTATGTATATTCTCGATTGTACACTTAAATGCGCTTTTATTTGATGGCATAAATGTTTAGATCTTGAACACAAATTGTCTGAGTTATACTATATACAAGCACGGAAATGTCCAGTGCTGTTACCGCCCATTCAATTCATTTTATATTATCTTACGGAAATGTCCAGATATCCGGAAAGGTCCAAATGTCCAGAACATATGTTTGATTTCCATTTTCCCTGAGTGCTCAAAACCTTTACTTTTTTCTCTTCTAATGACGTGCTTAAAAATAACTCAAAGTTACATTTTACACCAACAATTATACATTAGGTATAGAATCATTCGAGGGGAGAGTCCCATCGGAGGAAGATGTCTACAATAGAAAAAAAAAATATTTTTATGGCCTTTAGGAATCTAAGGCTCAGGCCAGGATAGGAGAGGGGAAAGGATTCGGGAAGGTGTCGGTCAGGGCCTATGTTGAAGGTACACTGTAAAAAGTGGAAACACGAAATGGATGAAAGTTACTCCGTTTTATGGAGAAATAAAAGTCGAAAAATAGCGTTTTGAAGTATTTACTCTTAAACGTGGATGTAGTGTAAACCTTTTAGTGGAAAGATTGGTAAAATTAACTCCATTTTAAAGTTTAACATTTTCTTTGTAATAGTTTAACGTTAACTGGAAATCGGTTGAACCCGGCCAAAGTGATTTGTTCGTGAACGTTCAACTTATTTTACGCTTAAAACTCGGTCATTTTCTAATGGAAGTGTAAGCTAAACTGGTAATTTTGATGTTACATACTTTTGTGGATGAAGTTTAAACTTTGGTTGGATATTCTATAATCCAGTAACAGGAGTAACGTTACTTGCTTGTCACTGAACGCCCGGCTATTTTGAGTGTTTATATTGCCTCTACACTGTGAACAGTAAACAGTTCACTGGTGGACCGAGAACGCAAGGATTGAATTGGCGGAAAGAGAAATTAAGTTAGGTATAAATCTTTACACTGTAGCAAACGTATCTCTCCTTCTTTCACGAGACATTCCTCGTAGTAAAATCAAAAACGTGTTAATGATTAACCTCCTTCGCAGTAAAACCCTAGCTATTGATATCTCTCGAAAAACCAGAAAGACTGCCTTTGTAGATAAGTGGCAAGAGCGTCTGATCAGTGTGCTAATGGACCCTGGATCGAAACCCACTTCAACTTTTTTTTTTATTTTTAATTTTAAATGAATATTATCTTTTATCCTTTTCTACTTTAAAAATTCTCTGCTTGAATGAAATACGTTGGAACAGCCATATATACGTATACAGATATATATGTACACGCATTTTGAAATTTTACAGAAAGTAAAACGTTCAACCGAAAACTGGATGAATGTAGTTTAATCCAAAAAGTGGAGGCAGCTCAGCTGCCTCCATTTTTTGGATGAACGTTGTGTCTCCTATTTTTACAGTGTACCCTCCCGGCATTTGCCTACCTTGACTGAGGAAAAACTCGCAGTCAGGATGGTCGACCGCTGCGATCGAGCCCAAGACCTCCCGATAGTACGCCAACGCTTAAATAGTGTTATTCCATAGCTACGACGCTAGATGGCAAACTTGTATGGTGTGAAAGGAGTTATTCTCTAAGGAACTGTATTGAATGTTGCATAATCTGTCACGTGCAAACGAAGCAAATCCGTTTAGACGTAAGTACCTCTTTTTCTACCTAGAAAGAGTTTCCTGTATTCAGTAAATAGTTTAATATAGAGTTACAGTCTACGACAGAGTAAAAGAAGCATTTGAATTGTCTAGCTTTGAATGCCAAGTACTTTCATACACTGAACCACAAAGAAGTAATATGGGTGGCGGAAAGCAGGTGAAGCGGTGTTGGACTCCAAAGGCTGTGGATATATTCTCACTGCCTACATATATTGCACTACAATGGCACTGTTTTCATTGTTTTCTGGAAAGACACTTTTTTCTTTGAACTTTCCTTCTTGAATAGAATGCAACCAAACAAGGACATTTGTAATTGATAGTTTAAATACATGTTCAACTGGATTTGAATTTTATTTATGGTTTTTAAACAACTATGGTTCAGGCCGGAATAGCGATAGGGTAGGTTGTGAGAAAGGGTTTCTAAGGTACCTTCCCAATATTAACCTGGTGAGACCCAGAAAACCCTGGAAAAAATCAGTCATGATGGGCCGTGCTGGGATTGAACAGAATATTTCCCGAATGCAAAACCAACGCTCTATCAACTTATCTAGAACTCAGTAGAATATATATCATATGTTAAAGAATTATTCTCTTATTTCACACAAAACGCAAAGACATTGCTGCATTGAATCTATGTATGTCTCATTATCATATTGTAAGACAGATAAGTATGTGCTTTCAAGCAGATGTTATTAAGGTGATGATGACAATGTAAAAAAATACAGTAATTTTCTGAAATGGTCGAAATAGTTTCATACCTGCTCACTTATTTTGGTCATGTTATAAATAACGTAGCCATGACGTTTCTCTCTTTCGTTTCATTTTTATGATCATATTGTAATCTAACGTAAAAATGTGAAAGTCAAATAAAAGGTAAAAATAACGAAATAACATTAAATGACCCGTAATACGATATTGAAGAGAAAACTCTCATATGTAAATTTACTCAAATAAGTGAATGTAATATCGTAGGGAATGTACGTTACGTAATATACGTGTATTACTGAAAGTATCAAGTTAGATCAAGTTTCACATACAGAGGTAGTTTTGGAATAAACAACTGCTTGGTTTCACATGGGATCAAACTTCATCAGAGCGTTTTAAAGAAGGTAGAAAAAAGCATATAAATAGGCGAGAAAAATCACTCTCACTCTTTGACTTTGTAATTACTCTGCCGAAATGGATTTTAGAAGACTCTAGTGGAAATATGTCAAGAGACAAGTCCATTGGGCACGTTTCTGAACTTAGATTTTATTGGATACAGACAGGTGCGTGACTCTGAAGTAATCTCAGGATAGAATGACTATCCTCTATTTATTTCGATGTGCTAACATTTTCCTTGTAGCAATGTTGTATCAAGCTACTGAGAAGTTAAATTGAGTAAGTTTGTAATTTTGAAATTGTGCATCCTATGATACTACAAGATATATTTGGCGGAACTGAGTTAGCATCAACTAGTTATTGATAAGATATTTACCTCGTCAAAACTAGTTTACAAATAACTTGACAATTAACCTTTTTATTTTAGAAGAATTCTGTTTTCCGAATTATTTACATTGTATAAAAATTAGACACCTTTTTTAATTATTCCAAGAGAACTACTACCGATTTTATCGGGATAGTATTTTAATTTAAAACTCAGTTAATATTGCCTGTTTCCTTGCACTTTGAGAATTGTAATGAAAGTTGACATATCAAGCACAAAATTATCTAAACTGTAAACGTTCTAAAGTATTCTCTATTTAAAATTTTGAATTGTTATTTAATTGTGTAACATGCATAATTAACTATGATAATTCTGAATAGTTCTTTTATAGAAGAATACTTTTCACTAAATTTTTTCTTTAGTAAAAAATAATAAATTCGTTTATTTAGAGATGAGGAACCAAACCCGAAACGTACGCATTTCTTATTCATAAGCAAGCAGCACATAATATTGAAACAAATCGATCTCTTTTTAAAAGGTCAACCTCCGTGCGGGAATCTCTCTCGCCTTGTTTGACCTCTTTTTTTATTCTCTTTCTTTGTTTCCTTTTTTCGGCAGAAGAAATTCATCTTGTCCCAGACCCGCATGAACTGGCTGCTGCATCGATTTTTCCATTCGACATGAGAGCACGGGAAAGGGGGAGGTGGTAGAAAAGGTTGTGAGAACTTTTCCCCCGGTACACATGTGTCTATTCTCCCACGGCACCTGCAGACAACACCTTGGAGCCATTGCACGTGCCATTCTTTTGAACAGTCCTAACCTCTTCAATATTTTACTCTGTGTATGAGTGAAGCTAAAGAGAAAGGCGTAACATGCAATCAGTGATGGTACCACAACGGGGAGACTGGAACCGTGCAATCAGGATTTATATTATTTTTCGTTTAAAAATAAAGTCTTTCATAGAACATTTTAAACAGAGAACTCGATAAAAAAGACTATATTGTAAATGGGTCAAGTTATAAAGTAACGTACCAAGTGCCATTTTGAGTTCTTGATCGGTAAATTATAATTTAAACAGTGTGACACATTTAATAAACCGATAATTGAACTCCAGAGAGATAGTTGAAGTTTTCTTTAGCTCGGTAATTAGGTAAATAATTGATAGCACATCGACGAAGGATTTTAGTTCTACTGTTACGCTTAGCTTGCTTCAGAGGAAAACTAAAGTTGTGCATCCGGTTACGAATTTTGCATCGAATTTTGCTCTTGTAGATATTCTGTATTCAAAGGAAATTTTCACAAATGATGATTGTGGAGATATATGAGATTTCGAACGAAAAACTCAATGATTGAACACTCATAGAACTGTAATTTCAGATACTCAATGTCCTGATAAGTCCGTAGTAATGTACTGTAGCAAAATCTGATCATCATAAGGCAGCATAGGCTAGAGCTCCCATCATGTAATCTATTCAGATGCATTTGGAACTGTACCTATAATAAAGCATCTCGATATTGTCTATCCTTTAATTAATGACTTAGTGTAATGAAAATAACGTGGATTACAATTGTCTATATATATTCTGTAAGACTGATATCATAAGTATTGAAAAGGTAAAATTAAAACAATGTATTTTAAAGAACAAGATTCAAATTGGTTGCAGTTTTATTTGTAAAACGTTTGCTACACTTATATTACTCCTCCTCCTGCGCACTTCGATATTATAGCATTGTCTATCAGCAAGTTACAGTATTAGCAGTATGGGGACCATGTCAAAAGTTTAATCTTTTAAAAGTTTGATAACACTCACAACTGAGTGCTTGGCGACAAGGACATCTTCTATACTTTTCTATCGTGCCATTCCATGTAATGGTGCTAGGAATGCTTCGCAACCTCAAAATGGATTTAGAAAATCGGAAGTGTGGATTTAATAGCCCACTACAAGGTATGACTTTCGAAACAATTGTAGCTGTGATGGACACGATCCAATTATTATATGGCTCAATAAAATTATTAGGATTGTTAAGTCAAACTATGATGTATTTTATGAAATATATTAATAATAAATTGAGCAATCAAAATGAAACTTTCACGGATTAATATAGAATATACATGCTATCTATTGCTATCCATAGTATTGTCATAAGTTATATAGTGTTCTCGAATTAGTAAAATATTTTCAAATGACACTACCTCAGGCTATTACATATTTTGAAAGATAAATCAAACAAAAAGTAATATAGCACGCACAGTATAAAGTTACAGAGTTTGGAAGAGATAAGAAGGAATAGTTCTCCGCCAGTCAACAGTTCATAGAATGATAAATGAACATTCGCTGCGTAATCTGATTTAACATGCTACTAGTAGTATCACTGCGCTCATGAAATAATGCTGAATGACCGAAACAATGTTACCATGACATAATATTGTATTTAAGAATTTTAAAAAAAATAAAGACATTAGCAACTCGCATGAAACAATCAAAGATTCTGAATGACATAAAACATACGACAGTAGTTTGTGGATACTAATATGGAATTTTGTATACAAATACGTATAGTAATTTTGCATACATATATAATTATTGTACACAGAAGTATACTCTATCTATTTTCGTGTAAGGCTCGTCGCGCTTCTTTTAATGACTGGACTGGTACAAATAAAACAATTTAGAATTGGTAGTAGTCCAATGTGATACTTTTATATGCAGTGCTAAACCGATGAATTTTCCATTCCAGCAAGTTTAAACATTATTATTTAATAATGATAACTGTGAAATTATTACATACACGTATATTATAAATATTCCAATTCTAAATCATGTACGTTAAGGAAGAGTACACATTCTCTTATCTTTACAGGTCGAATACAAGTTTGCTGTAATCTAATGCGACGTTTATGCTTATGTACCAACCATAAACAAAGTGAATATGCACCACAACCATACATAATCTTTTTGTTTATATTTCATAATTTTGATAATTTGTGCATCACCATTAATAAATAGGAAGTATAATTGTTGTGTTTATAATAATGCCCAGAAACAGAATTAGTAGAATAAAGTTCGATTTATTTGAAATGTTACTTCATCAAATTATTACATTTTTAAAACGGGCGGGAGATAGCGAATAAAATAGCTCCTGATAAAACTAGACAACATAGTGTATCCATTTATAGTCCTACAAATCCCTTCACTAATAAATAGAATAAAGCAAACGTCAGGTAAACACGGTTGATCTGATAAATTGTTGAATTCCTCTTTCTTTTGAGAACCCTCATACTTGCACTTTGAGTTAAACAAAATCAAATGATTTGAAATGTAAAAAAAAAAAAAAAAAAAAAAAAAAATACTATTTGTTAATTCTTCAGGCGAGATACCTTTTCCAAAATAACCATAGCGTGAACAGTTCGCGGAAACTGTTTCACATACTTAATTCGTTTTGATAGTTTCAAACAGTTTATTTAATCTCTGAATAAGCCAGAAATGTTGAGCGGTGTTTGACCATTTGATCTCAGGAGGCTTCATTCAAGCAATCGGAAATGTTCGGTCGTTCTCGGAATCGTGACGTAGGTAGGAGTCGAAACATGGAGTTGAAAAGCTACGCTGGGCTCCTTCGCTACATAGCGAAGGCAGCAATTTACATACTTGTAATTCTTGTTTACTAAAGTAGACTTTGTGTAAACAATACATAATACACATATTTAAAACATTGGAATATACATACAGTATTGGTTGAATATTTACATAATTGAGTAGGACGAAGAGAATATAAATTTGATGCTTTATAAAATGTAATGGAAGGCAACACGATTCTCTTTCATCCACTGCTCCAAACAGATTCTAGGTTTCCAACTAATTAATTTTATGTATCTACACACACAAAGTCGGAGTGAAAATGAGTAAATAAGCATCATTTGGGCAACGTTATCCAGAAGTCGGTCACGCCATGGCCATAAAGAAATATATAAATAAGATTTGATTCTCCCAATCTCCCACAATCGTGTCTTTGTACTGAATATTAACAGCAATAACAAAGGGAAGGATTTGTCAGGATTAAGGAATCGGTCTTGGCTTTATTCAAATACCATCTCGGCATTTGCCTGGTACGACCGAGAGGAACTGGGGAAAACGTCAGCTAGGCTATCCGAAATTGCCTCAACCTCACAACCATTAATCTGCTATATTGATTGGTCGACGTATATCCAACTTCCCATTCCCAATACACATCAATATAGCAAACTACCAAAAGATTTTTGAAATACAATATTTTCCGGTCTATACTGATTCAATTATTTAAATTATCAAGAATCTAAGAATTATACAATTAAGAGTTAAATGAATAGCTATCATTATCTTATTAGTCTCCAGGAATAACCTAAATCCAATATGTAGATCGTACGTAGAGCGTCGTTACCTTAGCAATTGGAAGTTTCTGGAAACGATCCCAACGGCCGCCTATCATGGCTGAGTTTGAAACGCACAGGTTTTTGGCAATCCTGGCTGGAGTCGCTATTTAGTATCAATTGCTGTCAATTTCACGTAACGATCTGTAGCTAATTTCCAATAGATATCAAGTCAAACATTAAATAACTCACTGCACATTATAAATATTACTAAACACTGTAAGAGGATTATCAACTAATGCCGTAGATTGTACCTGGTTAACTGAGAGGTGTCTATACTACGTTCACTGAATATAAACACAAGATTGTTCAAAGAAATATAAAAATTTCAGAATTCCAATTTATTACTTTGAATTTACACATTGCACGTTTACGGATATGATAGTTTCATAAGAATCGGAACAGAATTACAGTTGAATTGTAAAAACAAACAAATTTGAATCGCTGGTATACATTGAATTAAACAGAACTGAAAGTTACGTAGTCACACATACGGTAAATGTCCATAATTTCTATAATTAATAAATTTCGTTGATTTTTTCACAAATTATTCCCGAAATATTGTTGTATAACTTCGAAAAGTTTTAGTACAGTATTACTTACACGAAAGTTCTAGTCCAAAATACATGGTAAAGAAAGAATCACTTTAACGTTATTAATTGTGTGACGTCATTACAGATGATTACTACCTTATACAAAAGACGTTCTGAATAAATCTTAAAAATGCAAAATATTGTTATAAAATATGACTTTTTCATTGGAGAATAGTGGCTGGAGTTGAAACCAAAATTATCGAACCATGTCGAATAAATTAAAATTTACTATTAGTATCAAAAATAGTCGAGCAGACATGTTGCTAATTTGATCAAGTAAGGAAAATATGCGGTAGCTGTCAAACATGGCTAACCGGGAATTTCGAATGGATTTGGAAAACTGGAGACGAGAAATAAACATATGACTATTGAAATCTAACGAACCGATATTTGTAATGTAAGAATTCGTTCAATAGCGGCCCCATACTGAAATTTAGAACATATCGTACATTTTAATAAATAATCTCAAAACCAAAAATAATGAATTTAATGAGGTGAAAATTTCGAAATAATGATGTTTAAAAGTCCTGTTAGCACTTATATCGGTTCTAATTCTTCTTACTTCGAATAATATATTTTCCGGTATGGACGAAAACAGTCTAAATCGAAAAAATGATACTAAATTTGGTGTTTATAATTACCAATCGTAGACAGGGCTTAGGAAGTACAGATGACGGAAAGCCCATGCAGCTATTCGTCTCGTTTTAAAAATTGGAACTGAACTAACATGGCGTGGGAGAGCAGTTCTCCCAGCAAACGGAGAAGAAGGCTGATTCACACCAATCAGCAAAAAACAAGTCACGAAGCATTGACTAGGGTTCAATCAAAACAAGCGTAAGATCCAAGTCATTGCTGCGTGACTAACGAAAACCTGGATGGATAACGATAAAAATCCAAAGAAAAATCCAAACGAAACACGCTCAAAGAGTCTAAAACCAACCAAAGAGAATGAGCTAAGGAGAACACACAGAAAGAAAACAAAACGCAGACTAAGAAAATAAAAGGGGGAGAAAATAAAAATAAAAATGGAACAGCAACTAGGCGGTTCCATTCCTCCCAGGGCCAGGAAAAAGAAATGAAATGAATGGAGAAGACCTTTCTCCATTCATTGAATTTCTTCTCAACAAAACTGAATATACCAACAAACATATCCCACATACGAGCCAGACTTAGCACCGCAAAACACCAAAGAAAAATCATAAAAGGCAACTAAATCATTTAGTAATTAAGAAAGAAATGTATTTAATATATCAAAGTAAATTAATAATTAGTAATTGAGTATAATAAGAAGATAAGAATTAGTAATAATAATTTATTTAGATATGTATATATTATTATTATTTAAAGTTCAGATATAATCATTAAGATAACATATTAATATTTAATTACACATATTTTCACACCAAACCTATCACAATCAACCATGACTTAACGTGAAGTCATCGTCACGCTCAATTGCGATAAGGCAAATACCAAATACATGCGACCGCCATGCATTTAGTAAGACTTCGATTCAATTGTTTCGAGGCAGTAATTCTAGCCTGCGTTGCTCGGAGCAATTAAATCGCTTCAGGTTTCTGAGGTTATGTTTCCCCACATCAACCCCAGTCAAAGTGGCTAGTCTGGCACAATTAAAACCCAATTCCACGACGACGTACGGAACACGGTATATATCAAAATACCTCTTGGTCTTTCGGTCGATCGCCGAACTGTGTTCCCTTACACGAATTAAAACCAAGTCATCGACTTGTAACACTATGGCATTACCGGGATTAGGAACCTTGTTCCTATTACGACTTTTCCGTAAGTTTATCAGC
>JAGDQP010039821.1:0-17548 GCA_022664845.1 Lepisma saccharinum | reverse complement strand
AGAACAATAAAATATTAACAAAGGAAAATTTATTAGCTTACTAGACAAGCATTGGCGTCGCTAAAGGGGGCTATGGGGCAGGTCCCCAAAAATCCTATTGCCCCCTTCACTGGCCTCCCCAACTCTGACAAGACAATCGCATTTTTTAAATGTAGGGCATTGACAATGCTGTCACAAATGCCTTGTAATTGTCCACATTTGTTTCCCATATGTTTGAAAAATATAACCTTATTTTGAAGTACGGTACTGCAAATATGAGTTACTGCAATATTTGCTCATAAATTTACAAAATAAAGGAAAAAAGTAGACCTTTTCTGCTCAACGCGGAAATGAATTTAACAATAAGAAATTATCCAAATGAATAAATAATATAATGTAATCCGTTGTAAAATAAAGATTTCCGAAGCAATTCCTTGCCTTTTGAGACTTCACTTAGTAGTTCGCTTTAAAAGGGAATCAAACGTGAGTTTAAGTTTCAGTTTCAGTAATTGAGTGTCGTCCGAAGGTGACGCGATTGTGCCAGTTACTCAAAACAATTCGATACGTAGTTCCAAACCACGCTATTTTTCTGTTCCACCAACACCATCCGAAATCCTCAAATTTTCCGCAAATGAAACTGCCAGATGAAAACCCGGATCATTGAGTTAATACGGCTACCAAACTTTGTTGTAAAACCGCTTCCGATCAGAACCCTACAAATATTTGTAATTATTAGTAACACTGGGCAGGTAAGTTTAGGTTAGATTAAATTTGACACGGGTAGCAATGCGTATGATAAATTAGACTGCAGAAACAGATATAGAAAGTGAAATGCGATTCAGTGTTCCTCAGTTGAACTTTCTGCAAAGGGGCATAGTAAAATAATATATACTTACTCTATGCTAATTGAGGAATAATATATCTTTGAATAGACAGTTTTGAAACAGAATAACACGACATACAAGTCCCAGAGTTTGTTTCAACTAGCGTTTTAAAATAAAGTCTGAAATTACTTCGACGTAAGGTTGTAAATAACCGATTTCAACACGCATGGTTAAGAATAATTTTCAACAACTGACCAGTGATTTGCGGTACTGCTACATACGAATCAAAGAGACAAGTAAACATCTACAGGGTGTTCCAAAATAATTATCTAGAATACCTATGGGGATCACTTTTCGGTTACGAAAGTTTCTTTTTCATAAGTCAACGAATTAGATTATTCACCGTCAAACTTTTCGATAATGGCAGGGCTAGAACTTCAACCGTTTCCTGCTGTTTCGCGGTATTGCAGTACATATAAATGCTTATGACTCGCTACAAAATAAACCGTAGTAGACCAGGTGTGGAAATCTTTTTACTTTACATTTCACAATTACGAATAAATAGCTTCAAAATTCGGTTGTTTCAATAAAATTCCTATTAAATTCAGTCTGATGGTAGGGCTCGCAACACTGTATTTTCAGAGCAGCGCAAGGTAGAATGTTTTTTAATGTAAACCACATCTTTCGTATTGTATCTCTCTGTAGATCACTCTGATTGCTTTCTGTATTAATTAGTTCATTGTTGTTCTTGGTGTTCATTCATTGAAGTATGTTTAGGAGCAGAAATACATCGATATTGTTTTATTGATTTAGTTTAGTTACATGTTACTGTTTCTGGTTTAAAAATGTTTTTGTGTCTCTATATACCTTACATTTTGTTCATTAACTATTTTCTATTGATCCGTTGCGGGGGGAGGGTGAGGAGGAGAATGAGGGAGGATTTATCTGAAGGTATTTTCTTCCGCCAAGTTTTTTTTCTCTGCAGTAAGCATTCTTTTTCATAGCCGGTTTCCTCCTTCCACTGTTTAAGCGAAAAAGCATTTTAGAACTAGTTCGTTCGGGGAACGCCGCGGAAGGTCATTCGTGAATAGATTTCTTAGACAGAAATATTTCAGACTGGCCAGGATTTTTTTATTCATATTTCTTCCTCATTCGTGTCTGTTTTTAATTTGTTCTGAATCTAACGTCATTTGTACAAGAGAAAACAGCAAAAAACCCATTTTTGGCAGGATGTCTGCAAATGCTTTATGTTTACTGGTAACGCTGAACTTTACTGTGTTGTACATCCCAAGTTTTACTTACGTTTGTAAGAGAGAAAACGGAATACCAAATTGTTTTCGTTCGCATCCAATTACATTGCACCCGCTGCGTTTCCTTTCCATTTTTTACCTCAGATTAACAAAAGACTTGCTTCTTCTCGTTTGCTCCAAGGGAGTGTTCTTAGAGGCCACAACGAAGGAAAGGGTGCTTTCATCTTCATTCTTGGTCCTCTACCTAAGATACTCTGTTGTTTGTTGAAAAAATGTTACATGTTGAAAACTTACTCTTTTTTCAATTATGTAAGCTTTTCCGTCTGGCAGCTTTGTGCTTCAAACTTCATGTGGTAGAACTAGACCTACTATCCGTGTGCCGGTCTTTCCCACGCAGGCGAAGGTATTTTTTTATATCACACCACATAATAGGCCAAATTATGTCTACTCAGGATTAATAGCAGTTCTGGACTATTACTAAAGATTAATTCAGTGATGTATCTTTCGTCTGTTTGTTAAGAAGGCCTAGGGGGTGTAGGGTGGGTCTGTTCCCTATCCGTTGGTTAGTGAAAGGAAAATAAAAAATTACATGTTTTCAGAAGATTTGTCTGAGCCCATTAAGAAAGATGCTTTATTCCGCTGACCGCCTTGTAATTTGCGAGGGCTTTGTCAACCGAAATTCGTATGTAGTGACAGGTTGTTATTTACCGTCTCTCAAAGAAAGATTATTTTTTGGAAAATTTTATGGAAAACAAAAAACGGGAGAAAGAGGAGGAGAGAGTATAGACATTATAGTGATGTCTTCTGCGGTCGGCTTTTTTCGAGTGGCGTCATTGAGTACTGTTTCCGGCGCGCATCCGCAATAGATATGGATAGATACGTTTCCTAACAACCAGTAGGAAGATCGTTCGAATTATACATTTCTCCGAATGCGTTTCGATATTGCTGGCTGTGCCTGCCTTCGAGTTGCAGCACAGTGGTAGATGTTATACATATCCCTTACAAGCCCTCTGAAGCCTAGACTCGTTGCGCAAACCACCAGCAGTGCACGTTGTACATTGGAAATAAAAATATTTATATTGGCCCGGTGCAAAATATGGTCCGGTTTTGCTGAAAACGTGGTTGTCTCCGCAAGCAAGATAGTTTAAACAGAGGGCGCAATACTGGTTGCTCTACTTTAATAAAATTGTTGTATATTCGTAACTCTATAAAAATATCATAATAACCGGCCACAAATACCAACGATGGTGTTCGTAAGGAGTTAGCAGTTTTAATCTTGTGTTTGTGAACAGCCGTTGAGCAATGAAACACTGCAAATATCGAAAAATTATTGCTGTGTTTAAAACTGTTTGATGGGTCGGGAACCTCTGGATAAAATGCTGAAAATAAGTGAATACGCCAATTACCTTTGGGAGTGTTGTAAAAACGGTCAGTCGGATAGAGATGTAATGTCAAATTCATAGGAAAAGGGGAGTATAGTCAACAGGACATAGGGCGATAATTATAACGCGATTTGTATTGTACACTAGCGGCAAAGAAATCCCTGCCAACCATTTTGACATTTAGACATGAGTGTATTTTCATTGCTTACTAACTGATTTCGAAGAAGTAAAGCGCGAATGTAGCAGAAATTAAGAATAGGTGGTCTCGAACGTACGAAAACTCTCCAACCTTCCAACATAAAAAAGTCCCACCATACCTGTCGTAGAATCAAACCGGGGAAACAACTACGCGAAATGTGAAAGTCAATATATCTTCAATGCTTACGAACCTAGATTACAAATACAAGCGAAGATGTATATAGAAATAAAAATAAACGTTCCTTAACGTAATACAGGCGTATCGAGCCTGCTGGATAAATTTGTCCAACACGGCGATAATTCATTGTAGTGTCTGCAGTAGTAGTTGTAAGCAAAGAATCGCTGTACACCACAAACGTGGAAAATCACAGCTGACGTAGCGGGAATGTGCATTAATACTGTAATCGCTACATTAGCATCCCTGCCTTGAGAATGTCAAATCTGATTCAAGATAATTAAAAGATCCAACGTGAATATTACGTAAGAATACGAATAGTATTCAATCTGTAGATTAACAAGCGTTCGTTGCAACCGTAGCGCAATGTCAATAGTTTTATGCATCAGTAATACACCTACGGCAGGATCGGCTTGTCCCAAGGTGTAAATGATCAATCAAAATTCCTGATACAGTGAAGAACTATATAAAGAATAATAGGACAATTGCACCAGATCATGAAATATATTAGCAGTTTTGTATTATCAGTTGTATTATGTAACTCCACCTGTGTAATGTAATAGTAGAACTAGCAATCGAACACGCTAATAGGTACCAATAGTGGAAATACAACCAAGTGAGTGAACATTTTCATATTCAAATATTCGAAATAAATGTCGGAGGCATTAGGTAATTAAAGGCTAGTTGTCTGTAGCATACAAACAGACCAGTATAGCAGAGTATTATTGTACCACGTATATTGATAGTCAACAGTCGAATTGAGAAACAGATAAGGATTTAAACTTGGTCATTGGATTGGCAAGACTTGGAATCTTAAAAATAACAAACACAGATGTGCTCCCAGCTTCAGGAAAATAATCTTGCATATAGATTGGTAATTGGTCAAGCAGGGAAAGGGGAATCCGATAGCGCTTTTGTAAATTTCAGTACAAAATAACAAAGATAGATTTTCTAGCCAACATAAGACGACGAAGCTTGCAATCTTAGTTGAGGATAAAAGGTACGACACATGGTGACGTAAATCAACATGGTTCGATGGCGGAACCATCACACACGACAGCTATGAATACAAAGTACTCGAATTACAAGTACGGAAAAAATTACACTAAGTAGCCAGTATCGGGTCCTGGATGGAGCACACGTTCGCTATTAATTATTTTTGTACCGTAATGTCATTGGATAACGATAAGACACAATCAAAGTGTAATGGAGCATGGCATTTACTGTTATGCGGGTATTCCTCTTGAAGATGGTGATGATGGACATGCTTGTACCAACCTTTCAGCGGATGATGTACAAGATGAAGTTGTAGAGACGTTATCGTTTTTTGATACATATCATTCGTTTTACAGTATTCTTGTTGAAATGTATCCTGAGCATGACATCACCGTAGAATACTTTATACGTACTTATACGGAGATGATTGCTAACGACATAACGTACAGATAATCTGCGACGTGCTGTGGACAAAGGACTATGAACATGGAGCTTCCCTTTTGACTTTGGAGCAGGATTAAAAAAATGAAACACAATGATGGGAGTGAATAAGATCTTTATTCTGCAATGAACAAATACAGTGCTTGGAGTACAATTTACAAGGTGCTATTCATACATAGTGACAAACAGTTACAAGATGATTACACATAGGTGATATACATGACAAGATCAGGATATGTCGTTCGGAATTGCATAGAATATAGTGCAATAACCCCAACAAACAGGATATCACGTTTCCCATTTCATATTAAGTAAATAGTGTAGTACCTCCCCCAATACAACGTTTGGTGATAGATTGTTACATGAAAACCATCACATGCAAAGTTTATTGTCTTGTAAACATAATGCAGTTGGAGTTTGTCATTACGTATATACATAGGTAAAAAAATGTTGTCTTCCTACCTGAAGGAAACAAAATGTGTTGCTACAGATAACGAACGTATCACTAATTACAGTGTGCACTCATTAGGAAATCTTGGTGTTGTATATAAATTATGCTACAAATGAACAGTGTCCACCCAGTAAAGGCCTTTTAGTGTCATTCGATATAAACTCGACTGAACATTACACAGATATTACTATGGTTTGTAAAGTACTGAGAACATGTGAAACTGTATGTATTTAAATGACATTCCTGTGCTCTGATATTGTAACGGTCATGAGTCGTTTACCAATGTTCAATCACCACCACCAATGTTACGTTATTTAATATATTAGTATTCCAATAAAAAAGACAAGCATGCGTGTAATTCCATGTTTTTCTAACTTCGATATCCATAGGGAACTCTCATATATTGTTTTCTCTCAATAGATTTTAATTTGCGTCGTTTGTGTTGTTGCACAACAACATGGCGTTTCACCTGAGATTTATAAACGACACGAAACTCGGCCTTTCGCAGGATACGATTAATTGTAACGATGTGTTTACCTTTATACGTACCCTTGCCCACCTTATACATATCCTTAAATGTAATCTTTTTTCGTGTTCGCTGATTTAGGGTTATACCACGTATTTTGATCACATGGTTCAATTGCCCTGTAGATACTTCCTTTAGTTCGTAACAGTAATGTTTGGGCCCTCCAGAAGTGAATCTACGCATTTCACACCCTGCAGGCACTTCATTCTTTAGCTGACCTAGATAATCACCTAGCGGGAGCAATGGAGGTTCATCACGAGCTCGAACATAGAAAATACTATCGATATCACAGTACAGGAGACGAGCTATACCGACAGTACTCATTATCTCATACAGTCGTAGTCGTGCCCACGACGAAATAAAGGCTGCAAGCATGATATTGCTGAAAGCGTAAGATGTTTTGACCGACTCCAAATCCCGATAGGTAACAAGAAATTTACTCCCTTTTAGATATACACGTTGAATTTCTAGATGAGGAGGATAGAATATTTCATTAAACTCCTGAGTTGTAACATCCTTTGTTTTCGGAAGATCACACCTCTGAGCCCACTTGGCAAACAAGGAGTTTAAATATATTTTTGCAATGAATCGACGTACCTCGTTTTTGTTAATATTATCATATACTAGGTGTATTCCCTGATAATTAAAATAATCCTGAATATACTGTTGTCTGTTCTCTTCACCTTGACAATTGTCAGGAAATCCGGAGGATTCCTGTTTCATTTTAAGCAAGGTTTCTACGTACCCCTTAACAAGTCCACTGACATTTTCGATTCGAAATTTTGTACGTTTGCACAATACCATAATCGGCATTTAAAGCAGCATGGAGCTCAGGCATGCAAAAAACACCTTCCTCGTCTGTATAAGTACTTTCCTAGGTATGTAACGTCTCCATCCACGTTCTACAGAAACCGAACATTAGTTTGTTATGGGTATTGTAGGGTAACATGGGAATGGCTAGATCTGTTTGAGGGACGACTTTACAAAAGACTAAAGCGTGAACCTGACTGGGATCGGGCATGTCCGTGCCTTTATGCACTGTTACGGATCCAACCGGAAGTGGACGGATACAATGACCCAGGGATAGAGCGAGGTAAAATCGACAAAATCTATTAGCTCCGAATCACTGCATTGGTAAAGTGTTTGAAAGCATTCAGTTCGTCCGGCCTTAAAGGCATACTTAGGACATAATGGTTCTTCAATATATGAACAATGAACGCGAAGGAAAGCTTGAATATCCTCTGAAGTCTTTACCAGTTTGTGCCACTGACATTCCCAGATGGACACATTTGCGTTACACGTCTGACGCGGAAAACCTTCCCTAGCCATAGTGTTGGCATATCGACTATTTAGACTACGCCCTTGTCTACCTATAGGTAGATCTCTGAGTTGCGTAAAACAATGGTGCTGATGGTAGTAACAACCATAATACTGATATGCAGTACTTTTATCATATCCGTCAACTTTGAAATGTTTAAATTGAGCTTCACCACCGCGTTCATAGCTTTGCAACCTGACCTTATGTGTATATTCTATATACCTAAGCTAAAGTTTCGCTTGCTTGCTTTGACTAGTACCATGATGAAACCCTAATGGTGGGATGACAGGGATGGTATCTTCTTTAAGATACTGGGTTCGATAGCATTGCATCGCCACAGCAGCGATGGTAGAGGTATGCAAAAAGCATTGAAGACCGTTTCTTGTACGTTCGATTAAGTTTGAAAACTGAATAAGATCTAATGTGAGGATACGTACGTCATTCTGGCAATAGGCCAACAGTTCACGCTGAAAGTCTAATGTTTTTCCCTTTGACACATTGCTTATGCCATAGGGCAGTAGCTTTGGCATCTTGGTCCGATTTACTTCCTAGATCGTAATAATCCAGGTCTGGATATAATCAAACATAATTCTGATTCCTCGGGAAGTTGAATAGGTGCGGAAAGTCCCACTTCCTCAGGGATTCATCCAGCGCTAACGTTTTTGGGAGGTCCGCTAATCGAACTCGCATAAAAAGGAACGTGTCTCAATATAATGTTGTTTATTGTTAACTGCATAATTTTGTGGCCACTAGTAAGTATTTCCGGTACTAATTGCTGCTGTTCCAATATTTCACGGCCAACAAATAATTTGTCGAAGCCGTGAGCATTATGTGCCACAGCAACCACTTGCGTAAACAGGACCTTGCTCTAACACATCTGTAATAAATGGGGAAATAGTATAAAATATAGTCACGAGATCCATCACCATCAACACAAACATTACATCTATAGTTAATATCATGAATATCTTTGCATTGGTAACATGGATGCGTTACACATATTAAATTAGGCACTAATTCATGCTCGCACTTATCGTTAGCATCCATGCGCATTGTCTCAATATCGTAGACAAGATATAAAAATCCTCTACACGCTTAGGACGTTCAAGTTTGACATAACAAATATGGCTTTCATATACATACACTGCACACCTTTTACAAAAATGTTCACCACAAACATACTTTGCTGATCTACTACGCCAATCGAGTTTTACGCCACACTGAACGCACACCTGAACATGATCACATAATGATTTACGATTCGCCTTTGCAGCATGCCTGTCAAAGCATGTTTGATTGATAAAGGTACGATTACACTTGTGACAATATTGTTTGTTTTCCACAGTACCTTCTGTATCTGAATGATATTTTTCACATTGACTACAAAGTTACGGGCATGTATGCGATTGAAGATTAGTATAAGGATTGAGACAAAAATCGCAATACCCTCTACCTCCAAAAAAGGACGCAATTCTAGTTATGGCATCGTAATGGTTAACTTCAAAACGGATAAATATTTTCCTTTTTGTCGACGGACCAACATACATTTTTTGGTACTGGCGTGTTTTCGACACACGACCATAAACAATAATCTGATATTTCTCCCCAAAGTAACTTTGGAAAAGGTCTAAGTCATCTAAACTACCACCATTGCTGCTACGCAAGTCCACCCCTGGAGAATAACACAGTTCCATGGCATTAGCATGCCAGTTTTGAGGATGTGCTTTCATACAGACAGTTTTATTATAATTTTATCAGCCTTATTTCGCTCCATGACCAATGCTAAGCTAGACAGTCTGGACGTTGTTCACCAGGAATAATGTGCATTTGCAAATAATCTACTAAAGGTCTATACTTAGCATCACTACGCCGCCCCTGACCTCGACAAGAATCAGTAATATCCACCCTAATGGTGACACTATCAATTAACAAGAATTCCTCGTTGGAGTTCAAAACATTTTCGATTTTTCTAAGCATACTATCCGCCGTAAGATGTGCTCGCAATTGGAAAGGTATGTATACAGGTATTCCTACAATGCACTGGGAGCTCTCGAGACTAAATCCCACTTGACAGGCTGGGTCGACATCGCGCAGTAATTTGTCCATGGCAAATTTAAACAAATTAGTTACGAACTCATCGAGATCTCGAATAGTGGTTACAATAGGTGGAATTGTTATTTCAATACCTCGTAGAGCGAAATTGATACGTTTTGGGTTTCTCAGAAACAATCTCAAATTGGGGATCACGTCCAGCACCGTACATTATACACTTAGTGTGATCTTGCATCCACGGTGTCGCATCCATATTAGAAGCACTATGCCGCACATGATCACACACATAACCATCACTAGTATCGAGTTCCAGGACACTACACACATCATCACTATCGGGTCAATGTCACCACAAACATCAATCGTACAGGGTTCGAACCCGAAGAATTCTCGGGCTTCCTGTGAAATGAAACCATCATAGTTCGGTATTAACTTGATATAGTAACTCCAGGCCAGTTCTTTACTTTCCACACTTCCGAAGAAGCCATAGTACCCTAGATCGAGAATGTCCTCGTCACTTGCAAAACATTGTAAAACGGCCTCTTCGTCGTTCCTGAAATAATACAGGAGATAACGCAGCAACATGTCGGGATCAGATTCAGCAGCTTGGATCATTTTGTAGTAGCACAAAGATCTCCAGCATTCAAGAACAGTTTCAGGATCATTATACCTTTGCATTTCTTGCGTAGCAAGCAAAACAGCAATAGAATTTTCCATGACTTGAAACGAACAGCGATGTAATGACACGAGTAAGCGCATAACAAAGAGTACTGTTTTTTACACAATCATGGAGCAGATCGTCTACTTCACAATGTTCGGACAAACAAAACTACTGCACACCGACCAATTAATATATGACAAAAGCGCAGACACAAACGAAAGCTATCTAATATATATTTTATCAAATGGAAATCTGCACTGTAGTGGCCTCTACCGTTGAATTAAGCAACTAGCGTTCTATGCCTAGTAGTGTAACAACACCAATTCCGAGTACAATTCAAGTTTGCATTGCTATATCGTTGACATACACAACACCTACCAACACATTCTATGTTAACAAGTGTCTACCACACTAAAAGTAACCCAACATCATCCGAGGTACAATTACCGTTCATATTCAACAAAATCCCAAAACCGAATGTACAAATCATTATGACGGAACCGTGCCAGATCCGTTTTTCACCTACGATTAACCTTTAGGATAGGGTTACATTCATAGAAACACTGAAAACCAATTGTTATCAAACTACAAACGCTGTTGCAACAAGACCCTAACAGGTTACATGCAAATGTACATAGATTCATGCATAATTACATTAGATTTTTAACCACCTCAACAGACAATCAGCTTAAAGTACCAAGCAGCCCGTTTTATTTGCCATCATTGACAGCTGCTCTAACAACAATCTCCATTGACAAGAATCTCCATTCCTTAAAATGAAACAGGAAGCCTCAGCATTTCCTGCGAATTGTCAAGGTGAAGAGAACAGACAACAGTATATTCAGGATTATTTTAATTATGAAGGAATACACCTAGTGTACGATAACATTAACAAAAAATATATTTAAACTCCTTGTTTGGCAAGTAGGCTCAGAGGTGTGATCTTCCGAAAACAAAGGATGTCACAACAACTCAGGAATCTAATGAAATAATCTATTCTCCTCATCTAGAAATTCAACATGTATATCTAAAAGGGAGTAAATTTCTTGTTACCTATCGGGATTTGGAATCGGTCAAAACATCTTACGCTTTCAGCAATATCATGCTTGCAGCCTTTATTTCGTCGTGGGCACGACTACGACTGTATGAGATAATGAGTACTGTCGGTATAGCTCGTCTCCTGTACTGTGATATCGATAGTATTTTCTATGTTCGAGCTCGTGATGAACCTCCATTGCTCCCGCTAGGTGATTATCTAGGTCAGCTAAAGAATGAAGTGCCTGCAGGGTGTGAAATGCGTAGATTCACTTCTGGAGGGCCCAAACATTACTGTTACGAACTAAAGGAAGTATCTACAGGGCAATTGAACCATGTGATCAAAATACGTGGTATAACCCTAAATCAGCGAACACGAAAAAAGATTACATTTAAGGATATGTATAAGGTGGGCAAGGGTACGTATAAAGGTAAACACATCGTTACAATTAATCGTATCCTGCGAAAGGCCGAGTTTCGTGTCGTTTATAAATCTCAGGTGAAACGCCATGTTGTTGTGCAACAACACAAACGACGCAAATTAAAATCTATTGAGAGAAAACAATATATGAGAGTTCCCTATGGATATCGAAGTTAGAAAAACATGGAATTACACGCATGCTTGTCTTTTTTATTGGAATACTAATATATTAAATAACGTAACATTGGTGGTGGTGATTGAACATTGGTAAACGACTCATGACCGTTACAATATCAGAGCACAGGAATGTCATTTAAATACATACAGTTTCACATGTTCTCAGTACTTTACAAACCATAGTAATATCTGTGTAATGTTCAGTCGAGTTTATATCGAATGACACTAAAAGGCCTTTACTGGGTGGACACTGTTCATTTGTAGCATAATTTATATACAACACCAAGATTTCCTAATGAGTGCACACTGTAATTAGTGATACGTTCGTTATCTGTAGCAACATATTTTGTTTCCTTCAGGTAGGAAGACAACATTTTTTTACCTATGTATATACGTAATGACAAACTCCAACTGCATTATGTTTACAAGACAATAAACTTTGCATGTGATGGTTTTCATGTAACAATCTATCACCAAACGTTGTATTGGGGGAGGTACTACACTATTTACTTAATATGAAATGGGAAACGTGATATCCTGTTTGTTGGGGTTATTGCACTATATTCTATGCAATTCCGAACGACATATCCTGATCTTGTCATGTATATCACCTATGTGTAATCATCTTGTAACTGTTTGTCACTATGTATGAATAGCACCTTGTAAATTGTACTCCAAGCACTGTATTTGTTCATTGCAGAATAAAGATCTTATTCACTCCCATCATTGTGTTTCATTTTTTTAATCCTGCTCCAAAGTCAAAAGGGAAGCTCCATGTTCATAGTCCTTTGTCCACAGCACGTCGCAGATTATCTGTACGTTATGTCGTTAGCAATCATCTCCGTATAAGTACGTATAAAGTATTCTACGGTGATGTCATGCTCAGGATACATTTCAACAAGAATACTGTAAAACGAATGATATGTATCAAAAAACGATAACGTCTCTACAACTTCATCTTGTACATCATCCGCTGAAAGGTTGGTACAAGCATGTCCATCATCACCATCTTCAAGAGGAATACCCGCATAACAGTAAATGCCATGCTCCATTACACTTTGATTGTGTCTTATCGTTATCCAATGACATTACGGTACAAAAATAATTAATAGCGAACGTGTGCTCCATCCAGGACCCGATACTGGCTACTTAGTGTAATTTTTTCCGTACTTGTAATTCGAGTACTTTGTATTCATAGCTGTCGTGTGTGATGGTTCCGCCATCGAACCATGTTGATTTACGTCACCATGTGTCGTACCTTTTATCCTCAACTAAGATTGCAAGCTTCGTCGTCTTATGTTGGCTAGAAAATCTATCTTTGTTATTTTGTACTGAAATTTACAAAAGCGCTATCGGATTCCCCTTTCCCTGCTTGACCAATTACCAATCTATATGCAAGATTATTTTCCTGAAGCTGGGAGCACATCTGTGTTTGTTATTTTTAAGATTCCAAGTCTTGCCAATCCAATGACCAAGTTTAAATCCTTATCTGTTTCTCAATTCGACTGTTGACTATCAATATACGTGGTACAATAATACTCTGCTATACTGGTCTGTTTGTATGCTACAGACAACTAGCCTTTAATTACCTAATGCCTCCGACATTTATTTCGAATATTTGAATATGAAAATGTTCACTCACTTGGTTGTATTTCCACTATTGGTACCTATTAGCGTGTTCGATTGCTAGTTCTACTATTACATTACACAGGTGGAGTTACATAATACAACTGATAATACAAAACTGCTAATATATTTCATGATCTGGTGCAATTGTCCTATTATTCTTTATATAGTTCTTCACTGTATCAGGAATTTTGATTGATCATTTACACCTTGGGACAAGCCGATCCTGCCGTAGGTGTATTACTGATGCATAAAACTATTGACATTGCGCTACGGTTGCAACGAACGCTTGTTAATCTACAGATTGAATACTATTCGTATTCTTACGTAATATTCACGTTGGATCTTTTAATTATCTTGAATCAGATTTGACATTCTCAAGGCAGGGATGCTAATGTAGCGATTACAGTATTAATGCACATTCCCGCTACGTCAGCTGTGATTTTCCACGTTTGTGGTGTACAGCGATTCTTTGCTTACAACTACTACTGCAGACACTACAATGAATTATCGCCGTGTTGGACAAATTTATCCAGCAGGCTCGATACGCCTGTATTACGTTAAGGAACGTTTATTTTTATTTCTATATACATCTTCGCTTGTATTTGTAATCTAGGTTCGTAAGCATTGAAGATATATTGACTTTCACATTTCGCGTAGTTGTTTCCCCGGTTTGATTCTACGACAGGTATGGTGGGACTTTTTTATGTTGGAAGGTTGGAGAGTTTTCGTACGTTCGAGACCACCTATTCTTAATTTCTGCTACATTCGCGCTTTACTTCTTCGAAATCAGTTAGTAAGCAATGAAAATACACTCATGTCTAAATGTCAAAATGGTTGGCAGGGATTTCTTTGCCGCTAGTGTACAATACAAATCGCGTTATAATTATCGCCCTATGTCCTGTTGACTATACTCCCCTTTTCCTATGAATTTGACATTACATCTCTATCCGACTGACCGTTTTTACAACACTCCCAAAGGTAATTGGCGTATTCACTTATTTTCAGCATTTTATCCAGAGGTTCCCGACCCATCAAACAGTTTTAAACACAGCAATAATTTTTCGATATTTGCAGTGTTTCATTGCTCAACGGCTGTTCACAAACACAAGATTAAAACTGCTAACTCCTTACGAACACCATCGTTGGTATTTGTGGCCGGTTATTATGATATTTTTATAGAGTTACGAATATACAACAATTTTATTAAAGTAGAGCAACCAGTATTGCGCCCTCTGTTTAAACTATCTTGCTTGCGGAGACAACCACGTTTTCAGCAAAACCGGACCATATTTTGCACCGGGCCAATATAAATATTTTTATTTCCAATGTACAACGTGCACTGCTGGTGGTTTGCGCAACGAGTCTAGGCTTCAGAGGGCTTGTAAGGGATATGTATAACATCTACCACTGTGCTGCAACTCGAAGGCAGGCACAGCCAGCAATATCGAAACGCATTCGGAGAAATGTATAATTCGAACGATCTTCCTACTGGTTGTTAGGAAACGTATCTATCCATATCTATTGCGGATGCGCGCCGGAAACAGTACTCAATGACGCCACTCGAAAAAAGCCGACCGCAGAAGACATCACTATAATGTCTATACTCTCTCCTCCTCTTTCTCCCGTTTTTTGTTTTCCATAAAATTTTCCAAAAAATAATCTTTCTTTGAGAGACGGTAAATAACAACCTGTCACTACATACGAATTTCGGTTGACAAAGCCCTCGCAAATTACAAGGCGGTCAGCGGAATAAAGCATCTTTCTTAATGGGCTCAGACAAATCTTCTGAAAACATGCATATTTTTTTATTTTCCTTTCACTAACCAACGGATAGGGAACAGTCCCACCCCACACCCCCTAGGGACCTCTGTGGGTGTATGTCTGCCTTCAGTAAGGAAAGGGGGTGACACACAACTGCAATACTACCGCATGGTGGGATTATGATAATTTCGAGTGTCTCCTGTCTTAGTCCCCCCATTCCGCTTCAGGAGTTTTCATGTGAGCTAATGTCGATTAAACAAGCTAAAAAACTTATTTCTATAGAGAATGCTAGCCTCCTCCGAAAAGGGAATATACTATCTTCTGACGTGCCTTGAAAGACTTTTCATCTCAAGTACTGTTCTTAACAAACAGACGTCAGACACATCACTGAATAAATCTTTCATAATAGTCAAGAACTGCTATTAAGCCTGAGTAGACATAATTTGGCCTATTATGGGTGTGATATAAAAAAATACCTTCGCCTGCGTGGGAAAGACCGGCACACGGATAGTAGGTCTAGTTCTACCACATGAAGTTTGAAGCACAAAGCTGCCAGACGGAAAAGCTTACATAATTGAAAAAAGAGTAAGTTTTCAACATGTAACATTTTTTCAACAAACAACAGAGTATCTTAGGTAGAGGACCAAGAATGAAGATGAAAGCACCCTTTCCTTCGTTGTGGCCTCTAAGAACACTCCCTTGGAGCAAACGAGAAGAAGCAAGTCTTTTGTTAATCTGAGGTAAAAAATGGAAAGGAAACGCAGCGGGTGCAATGTAATTGGATGCGAACGAAAACAATTTGGTATTCCGTTTTCTCTCTTACAAACGTGAGTAAAACTTGGGATGTACAACACAGTAAAGTTCAGCGTTACCAGTAAACATAAAGCATTTGCAGACATCCTGCCAAAAATGGGTTTTTTGCTGTTTTCTCTTGTACAAATGACGTTAGATTCAGAACAAATTAAAAACAGACACGAATGAGAAAGAAATAAGAATAAGAAGAAAATCCTGGCCAGTCTGAAACATTTCTGTCTAAGAAATCTATTCATGAATGATCTTCTGCGGCGTTCCCCCAACGAACTAGTTCTAAAATGCTTTTTCGCTTAAACAGTGGAAGGAGGAAACCGGCTATGAAAAAGAATGCTTACTGCAGAAAAAAAAACTTGGCGGAAGAAAATACCTTCAGATAAATCCTCCCTCATTCTCCTCCTCACCCTCCCCCCGCAACGGATCAATAGAAAATAGTTAATAAACGAAATGTAAGGTATATAGAGACACAAAAACATTTTTAAACCAGAAACAGTAACATGTAACTAAACTAAATCAATAAAACAATATCGATGTATTTCTGCTCCTAAACATACTTCAATGAATGAACACCAAGAACAACAATGAACTAATTAATACAGCCAGCAATCAGAGTGATCTACAGAGAGATACAATACGAAAGATGTGGTTTACACTAAAAAACATTCTACCTTGCGCTGCTCTGAAAATACAGTGTTGCGAGCCCTACCATCAGACTGAATTTAATAGGAATTTTATTGAAACAACCGAATTTTGAAGCTATTTATTCGTAATTGTGAAATGTAAAGTAAAAAGATTTCCACACCTGGTCTACTAAGCGTAATAAGAATTTATGTATTTTAATGGATATTTTCAAGGTATCTGATTGCTAAAATGATTCAGGAGACAAGATACCAAAAAAAAAAATGGATGTTCGGAAAACATTGACAGAAAAGGAAATGAAAATTTTGGATTTCATCTTACCGGAATATTATTTATCCAAGTCAGTTATTCTTCTTAATTATTTACCGAGTTGACATTGTATTATTGTGGTATAAAATGAAAAACAATGTTTAAGGAAACATTAAAAGCCAAAAATGAAGCTTATGCGCGAACAAACGTCTATGTAACAAATTCGGTATATTGAAAAAAGGGCGAAAGAAATTAAAACTTCTCCGCAGAGCGGTGTGGCGCTGAATGCATATAACTTAGACTTTTGTCCCATCAATCCAACACACTGTTTAAAGCGGCGAATTTTTCGTAGCAGTGATAGTAGTAACTGCTATTTTAAAATATATGTTAAACTAGCAGCTTAGGAAAAACCTTCCTAAATGGAAGTTATTTGTTCCCAACGTAGAGAACAGTGTTAAAGCACTATTTTAGCCTAACTTAATTGTCTATATCTTGTTATCTGAATAGAGTGATAGACTGCCGTTAGGACTTGGTAGACTAGTTCATATTATAACTGTCGAGAAACTATTGTATG
>JAGDQP010039820.1:0-17550 GCA_022664845.1 Lepisma saccharinum | reverse complement strand
GTGGGATACGCGGACGATCTGGCAGTCGTAATAAAAGGAAATAGCAGGAACGAACTACAAGATAAAACTAACCAAATTATAGGAAGAATGACATCATGGTGCAAGAACAACAAACTCACAATATCGGCGGAAAAGACCAAGTATGTCTTGTTTAAAGGCAACTTAAATTTCAATAGGGGACCACTAATAAAAATTAATGAAAAATCAATTAAAAGACAAAAAGAATTTAAATATCTTGGTGTCATTCTAGATGAAAAGTTAAATTTTAGGACGCACGTAACCGCAGTACAGAACAAGGCCATCAAAATATCGCATAAAATAGTTAACATTCAACCAATGATTACAGGATACCCTTGAAAGTAATAAAAATGTACCATGATATCATAATCCGGTCTGTAGTCGGATACGCCGCCAGTGCCTGGTGCCACCGGATGGACGACGTAAGACAACGGCAGATTATAAATATATCTCAACGACAAATATTGCTCCGTCTTACTGGAGCCTACAGAACTACTCCGGTGGAGGCACTCCAGGTGATGACCGCGACCATGCCCACGCACCTTCAAGTTAAAAGAATGGGAGCCACGTACTGGCTCAAGAAAGGAAACGAAGAGAAAATCATAGACATTCTTCACCAAACAGCAGGAAGTAGAAGAGAAATCCAAGAAATACTGACCAGTGCGTGGCAAACATTCTGGGAGGAATCATCGAAGGCAAGAAGACTTTTCAGCATTTTCCCGGACGTGGCTGAGAGGACAGAGATGCATCTGGAGATAGAAGGAGGGTTGCTTCATTACGTCACCGGTCATGGCCCTTATAGACAGAGACTGAAAGACCTAAACTTAGTTGAGGACAATATGTGCCGCGCCTGTGGAGTGGTTGCGTCCCCAGATCACGTTGTCCTTAGATGCCGGGAGACAGAAGAGCTAGTCAGAGAACAAAGAGCCCTCCTGGGGGAGAGACCCGTCACAGAGGTACTGAGAACTCCAGAACTGGTGGCGGTCCTCCGGGAGACGGCGAATAAAGTTTCATTATTCTACAAGAGAAGGTTCTTGGCCGGGAGGCGCGCCTCGGGGCGCGGCGCGATGTAGTGAGATCCCAACAGTATGAAAGTGTACAGTCATTACCGGAGTCAACAGCGTAATGTCTGCGCGCGCGAGCGGGTATCCAGCGACAACCGCGGCATCCGCGTTTACAAACAAATATTCCAACAAATAAACGAACAAAAACAAATAAGTACCATAGTAAAAGTGCAGAAATTTTGAAACAACGTTTGTCTAATATAACGGTACAAATTAAGAACAAAACAACGAAAATCTATATAAACAAGACTAACCATAAGTTAGTGTTAGTGTGATGTTGCTGGAACTCCAGCAATACGGAGTGCATTGCCGGAATACCGGTGAGAGACACTCATATACAGTGTGAAAGTGCGCGTGAGTGATGGAGGGAACCGGGATGAGTGTTGTTATTATTACTTAGTGGAAATAAATATAAGTCGATAAACTGACTGAAGGCTGCGGAAACCGCAACCAACGGTTGAATGATATATACTACCCATGAGTAAATGAGTGATGGATGAGTGTGGTATAGTGAATACTAACGAATGAAGAGAAGAGGAAAAAGTGTTGCAGAACCAGTGAGTGATGCAGGACTAACAATGAAGAAGAAGATCAGCTTCTCTTCTTACCTAGAGGAACATAACAAGAAGAGATCGAGCAAGGAGAAGACTGGAAGGCCATCCCTGTGACGGGACAACAACTGTAATCCAGAAAGAAGAACCCAACTCCAAGGAAGCAACAATTAATCTTTCTTAATCTCGTTACAGGGAGATGCTGAAAAGAAGAAGAAGCCCTGCTCAAGCTATGTGTTGTGTTGTCCTGTATTTGTCCTGTGTCGTCTTATCTGTATTTTATGTGTTTTTTCTATAAAATAAAGCATATAATAGTAGGTAGGGATCCCCCATGCAAATGTTCTAACAACTAGGAACATAGACCAGGAGAACATTCTGGACGCCTGGTCAAAAGTCCGTCCCGCAACACCAACTGTCTTGAACAGGTGGAACGCAGGAGATCCTTGGAATGTCGGAACTCCGGCAATCCAACAATCTCTAGGGACAAGCCTGCCCCAAGCTGAGAAGTACTAAGACGTACGTGCTGCACGACCCAGAAAGTGCACGACTTAACTTGTGCAAAGCATGCAAAGAGGCAGGGGTGATAAGGCGGGCCCCCTAAATAACATGAACATGTATAACTGACTAGCAATAACATGCACTATGGTATTCAGTATAGCTGAGTATTCAGTATATATGTCTTATTATATCTGACGATATACGGTACGTAATAGAAAATTCCGCTGTGGGGGTATGGAGGATACCGGACCGCGAAATGAAATCTTCCTGGCTACTGGTATCAACTTTACGAGCAGAAAAAGTACCTAGCTAAGCCTGCAGACGAGAATTACTTTGGATGTGCTTTGCCAATAAGTTCAGGCACTGAAAAGTATTTGCCTAATGCTATGACAAGTAGGGCCTACAGTCGTATTTAGCAATTCTTTAACTGTCGTTGCGATCGCACCTTTCTATATACGTACTAGTAATCTCATTAGTGTTTATCACGTATACAAGCACTGTAAGGGCATTCTACAAACAATATTTAATCCAGTATTGAAGCCCTTTTACAATTTTGTTTTTACGTACCACACATATGCACATTCGATATTTTTATCGTGAATAGTACCAGGCCTATTTTTATTTAATTGCGTCCTTTCGTACAGCGTTTCTAACTAACGAAATACGTTCGTTTATTTCAAGCATTCTTTTTGGTTCAAAATAGCAAGCTTATCATGCCTACGCAGCATAAACTTTCGTTACTAGAAACTTCAACAAATAATTATTTTCGTATGTACAGTAGTACGCAAGAAACTATCATTTTCTGTGCATGGGGTTCGTACGCAGAAAAAAAAGCTATTTACTTTTATCTTCAGTACCACTGTCGACCAACATTCATTGTTGAAGTCGAGCAACAGAAGGTGGAGGAGAACTTTTATTCTCTTCCACGCTCCTGACAGACGTCAATGACAGTCTATGAAATAATTCTGGAGAACATCAGTGTAATATTTGAACTATGAAATACTTTTAACTTACTTGAGAACAGCTTGTGTTCCTGAGATATATTTTCATAGAATGAAGATAGCATAAATCATTAATATACGACGCACTATAAACTTCGCATTCTGGATCAACTTTTACTTTCACCTTAACTGAGGGGCAAAGGAACCATCTTCCACTGCACAAACACTTACTGATAACCTACTTAGAGTTTGATTCTTCGGGCGTCTATACTAGAAAATCACCAGAAAAACTTCTTGATTAAGTGACGCATACACTTTTGTTGTTATCTGACGGTTACTTCATAATATCGTCGTAAATGACGGGATCAACTACATCGGCATTCCTGCAATATCATGGGACATTTTTGATCTAGTGTTGACATTTCTTGTCCGGTACATGCACTGATCACAACGTCAAGCGGCGGAGACATGCGTCCAGCACCCGAGTGAGGTGTCTCCCCACAGGAAATTAAATAATACATTTTCATCACAGATTTAAACATACAATAAGCATTTATATACAAAGAAATAAATCACAAAAAAAAAAAAAAAAAAATCACAAGATATACAGGGTATGACATAGGTCACAAACGTTATGGCCAATGGCCAAATAGTGCAAATTTTAAACCATACTGAAAAACGTTGATCTAATGTTCAAACATACAGTCAGATTTTAGAGCGCCTTATCCTGGTCTAACAAGGTTTTGCTTCTTGGAACTTGTCATTTCAAATAATGCCAAAATTTCAAATTTTCTAGTTTATCCATCATAAACTAAGCAGCTCATGTCTAATAAAATAAGGATTTTGAAAGATTCAAAGAAATCCTGTTCGCAAGACAAATACGGATGATTTGTTTTTGATCTTAGGATATGTCGTCATCACCAAAAATTTTACCTTTCTTCGTATTCAATAGGCTATCTCCTATAATGTATTTTTAACTTAAATTTTCTGCTTTTAAAGGTTTTTGGTAACAATGATATATGCTGAGCCTATTATACTATTTCTCTTCCTCCCCCTCCTCCTCCTCCCACTAATAGTACTGCTAATCTAGCCTCACATAAAACATAGCGCAGCTTCCAGCGTGGTCAAACAGCCATGGAAACGAAGAGCGCGATATTGAAACACGAATGTAAATACCCTTTTCCCATTAAGATGTGATTTATAAATTATAGGTCATGAGAAATAATGCGAGATATAAATTCCAGTACGTTTTACTAGAAAATGTGGAAACGATGCAGAAAGTGTATGGACTTTCAAGAATATTCTGGTGAGTTTATACTATTAGAATTTTGGAGGTAGACATACAACAACAAGGGTCCTTTTGTTGGTCAATCATTCGTATTTATAATTAGCGTTTAAACCAACTTAAGGTAACAATTTACATCCGGTTTCCGGGGAGGTTCTCCGTATTAAGGCATTTATTCCAGATTATTTCTCTCCTCGGTTTCAAGGATAAATATAATTCGACATTTTTTTATTGGAAAAAACATTCGAAAACGACTTTTGTCTAGGGCTACTCGACATATTCTTCTCAGGGGTTCTAATTTTGTATACTATATTTTTTCGCTAAATCCTTAAACTATAGACAACTCTTTCTGTTATTTCTCTTTTCTAAAATTACATTTAGGAATTTTCTGACGATTTATACGCTCATTTCGAAACTCCAATTTCAAGGAATATAGTTAAAAGTATTAAGAATGGAATAATTTTTCCTGTAGAAGTGCTGGTGGTACTGGGAGAAAAGGTAGCCAGATTTTCAGTTGCAATAAGGGTGAAATGGAATTATCCCAATTCTCTTCGGAATCACTGGAAAAAATCTGGTTCACCTTAAACAGGGACGAGTCCATGTACTTCAAAACACTATGACCGAAATTGATTGATACTGAGATTTTGGGTGTTGGGGCAATATGTTATCTCTCTCTCGCTCTCTCGGTTGCCCGTTCGCCTCACACACATAAATCAACGAAAGTGAATACATGCAGCGTGCGATTTGCCGAAGATTTTATTTAGTTCTTTGAATTTCTACCCAAACAGAAAACAAGTGAAAACTTACAAGCAAACACTAGTTTTAGAATTCTTTCATGTAAATTTACAACAAATCAAAAACTGAATATTTTTATGTTCTTTGTACAAAATGAACAAAGGAAGAAGGTAGTCTATTCTCACCTGCTGGTACCAATCCTGTTTTGTATATTTCACTTCTAACTTCTCTTGCTAAGTAAACTTACAAAGATTGCTTGATATTGGATACAGCGAAATGATTCGATATAATAGTCAAATATAATGAATTAGATATGTTCGGCAATTATTGTCCTTCTTATTTGCTTACACGTATATGGTAGTGAAGCCCTTTGTTCTGCCTCTCAAGGAGGGGGAACAGAAAATGCACTAATGGATATTACTATAAATTTATTATTGTGTCCATGAATATTTTGGAAGAATAGTGTATTGTGTATGATTAGATTAATGGATCTGATAAAGAATGAATCAGAACATTAAATACATATTTGCCACTTTATTCGCAAATATTTACAATACTTTTACATGGCTATTATAAGCTACTACTTAATTCGTAACTTGCTCGTAAACACTATGACCAGTATGATTCCAATGTTAACAATAGATTTGCCTAATGTTTTGCTGTCACCATACGAAACAAACAACGCACATTTACATGGAAACTCTAATAAACTAATCAATGAAACGAGTGCACAAATTCATTTTGGGACCCTTGGTAGCAAAGCTATAACAGGAACCATATAATAGCGGTCATTCTGTCCGCCTGTTCGTCGGTGTCCAGAAATTAAATCTCAGGAACTACAAGAATGCTTGAGGTGTCGTTGGAAAAGTCTTGACCAAACTAGCTCACTGCGCCTGGAATCTCCCTGACTCGTGCAGTATTTCTGTGTTGTCAGCCAATTTTCGAAAACTTTCTAAAAAAAAACAATTGTTCAAATTGTTTCAATTCAGACATAGTTAGCTGCACTAAATTTGGCAAAAACATTATTCGTCACAACACAAAAATACTGAAAGAGCCTACGTTGCCAAGCAGCCCACTTTCCATTGTTACCAGCCTATTTTCTATTTTTTTAAGTAGCTTCCATTACATTAGTATTAGCGCGATATGCATTGACATTGTCCGAAATCGTTCGGAAGAGCATGATGTGAACGTGCGGTTAACGTTTCTAATTTGTTTTTTAATTGTTGTATTTGCAGAATGGGAGTAATGTGTGAGGGGGAAGTTTTAATTTTTACTTTTCTTACTTTGTTGCGTGTGATCCGGCAAGATTAATTCTGCATGCATTGTTGTTTTAGTGGAATGTATGCATAAAATATTTTGGATACAATGTAAAATTTCTTAACTGCTACTTCAATTTCATTAAAGTTGTTAAGAAAATTCCAATTACGTTTTGACAGATTGAAATAGAGTTGAACAAAGTTCGCTTTCCTAAAGATGTATTCTCTAATACTAGATTTTTCTTTGAAACCGAATAACGCTTGACTTTTTAATTTATAGCAAGAATATTGTGGTTCTGTCCTCTTTCATCGGGACTGGATTCCCTACTGACTACTCCGTTATGTATGTGTTGTTACTGAGCAACAAATCAACAGTTTTCCCGAAGCTATTTCAAATGTTGTTGAATAACCTTAGCTGATATAAGTAGTAACATGAAGTTACCTAAACATTTATATTTGGTTGTATTGTTCAAGAAGAGTTCCTGCTTTTTCCGAGAAATTGAAATCACCTATTAGAAAAGTAGTGAAACCTGGTTGGCATTATGACCCAATTCATATACTTCTTCATATTGATTTACATTTGAGTTTGGCAGAAAAGAGTAACACGCAGACATAAAGTGTTATTCTTGCATTAAAAACTTTGACCAATATTCGTTTCAAATTCGTAAAAGTCTATTAGAGTTACTTGAAATTTCTTCAACCCATCGAGAACTATAAATACCATGCTTGTGTTTCGCAGCTAGATAGAATTTGTATCCCATCTAAACACAGAATATCTTTTATACAACAGTTCACTATCATAAAAAACAAAATCAAACCAAGTAACAAAAAGTGCTAAAATTTCGTAGTTTGATGATAACGCATTACAAAAGAATGAATATGTCCTTGAATTGAGATTTTTCTGACAAAAAGTTACGATTCACTTGACTTGCAATCAAGGTTTTCAACTCACTGATGGGCTCTTCAAGTGATGTGCGTTTCAAAAATACCACATTCGTACTTTTTAGCTGTTCGAGTGTAAATCTTTTATTGTCATTGTGCAGTTTATTAAACCGAATTATTGCACGGTTACAACACGATTATACTTCTTTGATAAATACGTTAAGTTCCCTTCTTACCTCACGAATGTGGGCAGAAAAGTCCTCTGACACAATTATAGGAGTAGAAGTACTCTCGGGTATGAATGAATTTTTAAAATTTTGACTTTCCATTTGTAAAAGAAAATTAAACAATTATTGCTGTATTTTTGCCTCTTTCTAACCAATGCGGCCTTTCCATGTTAATTGGCCCTAGTTTCATTTGCAGTTGATATTTTACAAAGATTCTTACCGAAGCTTCAAATTACTGCCATGATTCATTGTCTTTTTCAGATAGATAAAGAAATATGAGATTATTTCTTCTAGACTGATTTTTGAAGATTGTCAATTAACTTCCTGATATCTCATTACTTGCTGCCTCAAGTGTTTATTTCCTTCTTTAGTATTGGTCATTTCCGCAATCACAGTTTGTAGTTGTTTGCACAATGCATTAGCCCGTAATTTTATCGGCTAAGTTCTCTTTTTTAACGAAGAGATCTTGTATGGAACACGTACCTAGGTTTAATTTGATACCACTGATTATTAGTAGCACTGAATTAACAGTTTCAAAGAATACCATTTTAACACAGGATTCACAAGAAGTAATTTTGTTATTAGTTTGCTAGTTAGCAACACTTGAGTCTAGAATTGAACATCCCAACACGTATCAAACAAGTATTCAATTAAAACTCCAATGATTTCACGAATCACTAACCTTTGGATAAAGAATCACAACCGTACACATGTTACAAAAAATTAAAATAGACTCTGATATAATGGTAGGATACAATGACGCTTATTCAGGTGTGCCTCGGAAATATTAATGGATAATGGTTTAGATTGCCTTTCATAGGATAGAGATAAAATCCTAATAACGGAATATATGATAGTCTTTAAACTAAATTAGGAACCACTTTGTTCAAGGTCTTCCCATCGGGAATCGAACAACGGACTTCGCCATTATAAAACGAAAGCACTTTTCCATGATGTAGAACAAAATTTAAATTTCCTCATTTATGCCAGGGAAACGTCTTCTACATAATTCACTGCAGAACGTGAGAGTTCCAAGCACTAAACCATTCAGCTAAGTTGTAGAATGTTCTTTGAAGATGGTTCACATTAAGAACTGTCTCGATTTCTTCCGGTTTATCAAGTATTGATGAGAACTTGCGAACAAAATCACAGAACCATTTGCCAATGGGTTCAGCTTCTAATGCATCTATAATAATTAAGTTCAATCTTGGAACGTAGGAAGAACCTTTCCTGAAGACATAATAGTTCAGACAGTTCATAACATGTCTTTTCCATTGCAATATGATACAGAAGATTACCGTGCTCATGAATAAATTTAGTGTTTCTGAAGTACTCGAGAGAAAACACCCTCGGACAGAACTGTTGCATCCGGATTGTATGGAGTATGAGTTTGTCTACCATCAAAAGAATTGTTTGTTTCTATTTTTGGAAGTCATGGATTTCAATTCCAGATTTGATGAATCTGTAATTAGAGGAATAAAGGTTGGAATACTTAAAATTTTCAGGTCTAGTTCTGCAATCTGGCTAAAGGCGTTAATATTAGGAAACTGTCGAGGATGGGTTGACAAAATTTGCTAGAGTATCGAGTTTCGATATAGAGTATTTACTACTAATATAAAGAAACACTACAGAATAACAACTATCCTAGACGTATCATCCTTAGATAGTAGTGGGAGTGATATTGGCAAAACCATTGAAAATAATTTCATAGGGCTTAACTTTTCTGCCGATGTTTTGCTAATACTTTGGTATACATGCTCACGAGTCACTACAATTGTGTAACCGAAGAGAATTACAATTCCTATCAAAGTCCATAAGTCTTGTTGAAAGGAGCTCACAAGTTATTCCGCAAAGGCATTTTTTCTGTAACAAGAAGAGCAAATCATAAATTGTCAATGATGATCGGAAAGGTAAAGTCCACAAGTAATTTCCATTGATACGTTTTTGTCATAGCTGTTGGTCCTACATTGTACATAGCAATTCAATTCCAAGTGTTGTTAGTTATATAAATTCCGCCATTTGGTGGATCCCTGAATACGTGGGAAACAATTGTGAAATTCATCCACATAGCACGTGTTCCCAACATCTCTAAAATTTCCTTTAAACACTGTTGAATTGGTATTAATCGATGTCGTGTATGCAGGTACACTGAATCAAAAATATTTATTGGATATTCACAAAGGTTTTTCGTACTGTCGTTTAAATAGATTTAATGTTCTTAGAGTATTGAAATCAGAAAAAAACTGAGACCAGGTACTACTTTCAAATGTTTTTTTTGTCAAAATTCTTTATGTTGGACTAATACGAAGGTCGTTCCGAAAGTAATTCAACGGTGGGCGTAACTTGTTTATGTATTGACGTATGTTGCTCAAATTTCATATGTTAGTAGAGTAGCTCTTCCTGGATACTCATGTTCCGTAATTTCATTATTCGTAGGAAATGGACATGGATTCGAAGCTGAAACAACGTGCAGTCATTGAATTCTTGACAAAGGAAGGATGCGGCCTTGCTGACATCCACAGAAGGCTGAAAAATATCTACGGAGACAGCAAGATTGACAAGAGCAATGTGCAGAGATGGATGAAGAAGTTCAAAGAAGGAGAAATCAGCATTGAAGCTCGTACATTGCATTGTCAAATATTCTACAACGAAAGGTTCTCACACATTAGCCTGTTAGTTGCAAACTCCAATAAAAGGCTATGCAAAATGTTAAACTAAACACGTGAATAGTGATTTGAAAAGTAAAGTTAATAATTACTTAAATAATTTTATAAAGGGGAGTAAACAGATAATTGCGTTCTTAAATAGTACCAGTAGTTCGTATAAACGCCCGCTCCACATTCTACAAGAGTAATGAAACCTTATTCGATATTGTGTGCAGAGTGGGTGAAACCTTTTGTGCTTTAAAGTTGAAACAACTGTTCGGACAGGGAATAGTGGGCGAATGGATGGAGGGGATTTGAAAATGGAAGACAAATATGTCTTTAAACAACGCTGAAGTGTGAGATAAGTTAGAGTTGCAAGAGAGAGACTGAATCAGCAGGTCGAGCAGCAAGACTACAGGCGAGTCACCATTGATCATTGTCACAATTGAACACGAGTCACAGTTTTACGTACATTATTGCACATTAGCAACTTGTAACGTAACCTGCTTGTGTTCAGTGGTTACACAAAGCGCATGATCGTTCATGTCTCCTTATAAAATTATAAAGTTGCAAGTATTTCAATTGTACATGTTCAGACAATTAATATACAATATGGTTTCATTACTCTGAGTATAATGCAAGATATATTCATTAATTAGCAATAATCGTAATAATAATAATAGCTCATTTGTTTTATATATTCAATAGTTAGGGATAATATATGAACCACATCTTAAGGCTTAAAATACTAAGCCTACCATTTCTTAAACTATAAAGCACGATATATAAATATAGATGAGTTCTTTGTCAAACTGTACTTCACTTCATCATTTAACTTTGATACATTGTTTCTTGAATTAAGTGTATATTGTTCATCGCTTGTTGTTTAATTTCTCAAACATTTCCAAGAGAAACTCTGTGTAAAGTGCGATTGCTCCAAATATCTAAACCACAACTAAAATATAAAACGCAGTTTGGAGATGAGTCAATGTAACGACTACAATTTCATCCTTTGATGATTTAAACATAAGTACAGTTTTAGGATAATAATCATCCGACTATTTCGTAGGAAGACCTGCTTCAGATTAATGCCTTACAATTGTGTTCCATCTGGATAAGAAAGGTGATTCTTTAACCCTAGTATGGTCTAGGAAAATACTATCAGCTACGAGAATAGTATCCCGTTCATTTGTAACACGTGAAAAGGCCTGTTCGTAAGTTGTAATTTCTTTTGTTCTCGGTGCTAAAGACCACAACAATGTATAAGATGAATTTGTAATAAGCGGGAAGTAAAATGTGATTGTGGTAACTGTAAGTCCAGAGGAAACTATATTCTCAAAAGTGTTTAGTTCAGGAGCGTAACGAGGACTTGTCATAAAACTTATTAATGAAACTTGATATAAAAGATCACCACAAGAACAATCAGAGTACAGATAATAAAGACAATTCTTTGGAGGTTATCCTTAGGGAGGTTTAAAAGAGACAGCGAAAGGGACAATCCAGACCATTGCAATTCGACGTAGTTTTTGTTTGTAAATTAGCTTAAGACTGTTGATGACCCACTCATGAACTACAGGAAGCAATGGTGAAACTAAAAGCTGCTGATATTCGAATCCAAATTGTCTGAGATAAAGGTTCCTTCAGAGTCTGCCAGTGTGGTGTAGGCAGTGATTTTGGAGCAGCAAATAATATAGGGTCCATGTTATTGGCTAATGGGAAACCAACAACTTGATTCTTTGCATAAGTTTGAGTTATGGCGCTTGGTCTGATGTCAGCAAGGCCAAGCAGAATGTCTCATACAAGACCATTCCATGAATCGTTCTCTGATACGTAAGCACCACCAAGTTTTTCCATATATCTCAGGGATGATAGTGAAATTCATCAGAAAAAAAATGTAATTCCATCTGTCCAAAGTTACCCTCAAATGTTCATCAAACATCAAACCATGTAATTCTAATTGGATATTTATATATATGTTTTGTCTGATCTTCAAATAACATGATGAGTTCCAATTCCACAACTTTACTAACAAAATAAATTTTAGTGCTATATCCTGAATTATAGTCACAAAATGGATTATAGTCCACCAGCACGTTGCAAGGGGAAGGTGTTTCACATGTGTGAAAAGCATTGCACCTAACACTCTTTGCAGTGACCATCATGTGAACTATTCTCTTTTTATTCTAGGCCATTTTAATGAAATTTAACAAAATCCTTCCATAAAGCTCATTTAAGTAATACTACCAACAATTTGAGCTCCAGGATTCCAAAAAAGGGATACTTCTGGAGATTGGTTAAAATTAATTGGGAGCACTCGTTGTCATCTGTCAATATAAGAAATGCTTCAGCCTTTTCCACCGAAGCAAAATCGTCTTGATTGTTTTCTAATGCACCAATTTCTGCTTTCATTTCATTCTATACTAACATAATTGGTAACGAAACACTTTTATGGATATTGATAATAAGATTTTCTGCAGCGTTTACTTTAGATATCCCACTTATTGTCATAACAACGAAACGGAACTTATCGAAGTATCGGCTACATATATAAACAACATGCTTACCAGTAGTTCATCTTTTTTCGAACTATCTTCTTTCTTTAGACTGTCAAAGCAAGAAACTTGTCACAACTGCAAAATTAAGTAAATGCTAATCACTGAGACAAAGTGTTTTGAAAACGATGTTGTCATATTTCTCCCTGGAAAAGAGCCGAAAGATATATAAATATTAAACATCAATTCGCAGTTGAATAATCTGGTCAGTGCTAATGTAGATATCTTATCGTCAACCAGGGTTACGATAATAATATCCTACCACTGACTACTATAAAACATGGTTGTGTTTAGTACTATTGAGTTGGTATCGCGGACTACAGCCTGTATAGTTGCACTTTCTCCAATAGAAGCACCACACAATGTAATTGTCGCATTTTAGCAAGCATTAGCGCATAGTATATGAGAGAAGTGTAAACTAACACATTGCTTGAACATAGAGAAACGATATTCATCAAGATAGTCCAACCACGAAGCTCATATTGGTAAAAATGTTAAAATAACATAAATTTCATGCATGGTAATTTTAGTCACGTTATATGTCCACAGGTTTAATGTATGCACTTCCCCAGAGGAAGTGAGGGATTCCCGGTTGTATTTGCTATTAAAGATAGGTCAAAATGGGCGGGAAATGAAAGGGTGCGTAATATTAAGTTATAATTCGTCTGCTACATATCGATAATGTAAACAGAAACAACGATATATAGAATTGTGGGTTTGCTCTGAGTGGTTGCATATCCACCAGTAAACAAGTATCAGGCCTACATAAATATATATACAGGGGTTGGACAAAAAATCTAAAAACACGTCATACAGGACACGTAAGTGTGGCCCGCCACTCTACACCACGGGTTGCTGTTGCCGATCCTGTTTCGTTTTCAATGTGTCATGTGGACCTTCCTCTTCCGTCAGCAGTACCCAGTTCACTTGTGAGTGTCGTGGTGTGCAAGTGGTGCGGTAAAATGGGCGACCTGACAGACTTCCAAAGAGGCATGATCGTTGGTGCCCGTCTGGTTGGAGCTTCAGTGGCGACCATTGTGGGGGTATCGACAGGCACTGTGCCCAATGTCACGAGGGCATACACAATGCATGGGCAAACAACGTCTGCAAAGCACAACAGTGGTCGAAAGACAATCCTGTCCGATAGGGACAGAAGGGCATTAAAACGGATTGTAGCAGCTAAAAAGCAGACCACTGCAATGAAACTTATGTCTGAACTCAATTCCGGCCTACAGAACCCGGTTTCATCAAAAACAGTGCGACGGGAACTTCATAAAATGAAATTCATGGCAGGGCCGCGATCGCCAAACCTCTGGTCACAGCAGTAAATGCGAAGCGGCGTATCCAGTGGTGCAAGGACCACAAGGAGTGGACGCTTGATCAGTGGAAACACGTAATGTATTCCGATGAATCGACCTACACCTTGTTTCCAACAACCGCTCGTGTTTACGTATGGAGAACACCGTCACAGGCCTATGATACAGACTGCCTGCGCCCAACTGTAAAGCATGGGGGTGGTTCTGTTACAGTATGGGCAGTGATATCGTGATTTTCTGCAGGTCCCATCATAGCCCTGCATTGAATGATGAATGCTAAGGCGTATGAGGCCATTTTGGGGGACCAGGTTCTACCCATGGCCCACATATTGTTCCCGGATGGTGATGGCATCTACCAAGATGATTTGGCACCCTGTCACGCTGCAAAAACGGTGCAATCATGGTTTGAGGAGCAAGACCAGGAGCTATCACACCTCCCCTGAGTCCCACAATCACCAGATCTGAACATCATTGAGCCATTGTGGTTTGTGTTAGAAAGGCATGTTCGGTCTCATTACCCTCCACCATCATCCCTTAAGGAAGTGGAGCATGTTTTGGAGGAAGAATGGTACAACATTCCACACACCACGATTCAGGAGCTGTATACGTCCATTCCACGTCGGATCCAAGCTGTTTTGGACGCAAAAGGAGGCCCCACACCATACTAGGTATGATTTTCACACTTTTTCAAACGTTTTAGATTTTTTTGTCCAACCCCTGTATATTCTTCATTTCAAATGAAAGACAGTGGTTTTGCTGAGAGTCATACATGTGAAAAACGCAAAATCAGTACAGAACTTAGTCTTATTATTTATATATGGGGTTAACAAATAATGCTAATAGTATTAAACAGAAAGTCGTGGTGTAAAATGTGATCAGATGCTGTTCATGAATACATTTTACATAAAAGAGTTTGTTACTAACCCTAAAAACAACTGTCACGAATTGACACCAAACTCTTGGCATTCCTCAATTCTACTGGGTAAATTATGACAGTTGGACCTGAAATAGTGAAACACGTATCCTGTTCTCTCCTAAGTAGAATAGTACGTTCTCGTAGGCATTTGGTAGTTTAGTAACAGGACTGAGAAACGCATATGGAGATACTTAACTTACAAATATCATTCAATACAGTACAATGTGGTATTTGTGTTTCGACTTATGCTATCTGCATTAACAGAAAACTTTATTGAATGGCATTCGAAATGAATTAAGTACTTTGTGGGTTTGCCTGCCAGGTGGTATGAGGGAAGGTCGAGCGCAGACACAAACCCTGCTCCGGACGACCTTCTTGTCTGACATTTTCCTTCGTTTTCTATACATTATACCACCTATTTTTCAGAGCAGTAATGAACCCAGAGATTCATATTTTACCTTCATTTTTAATTATATTAACATATTTCCTCCCGAGAACTGGGAGACAAAGAACCGCCCCTCTAAACCCAACCCTGGGTTCGCCACTGAGTCTAAAAAATTGTGGGCACAAGATTGGAATTTTGTACCCACAATTCAATGGTACAATTTTTAGGGTGTACCTTCACAGTCAAAATAATTGACTGTGGTGCTCCGAGGCGCGGCTGAACTCCTCAGTTTGAAGAGGAAATGCTTCAACGCGTGGAAGAGGATCCTTTGATGAGCGCCTGACGCATAGCACGTGACGTGGGTGGGAGCAGGACAGCTGTTTGAGAAGCTCTCCACCAAGAACACCTGCATCCAAACCATATGCAGCGAGTTCAAAGCCTTGGTCCAGCCGATTTTGAGCCACGTGTAAACTTCTGTCAGTTGTGAAAATGATCCTGCATATCCCCAAATGACACCCTTCACTGACGAGGCGAACTTCTCTAGGGATTGTGTGTATAACTGTCATAATTGCCACATGTGGTCAGAAGAAAATATTCATGGTGGCCGGAAGCGCGCATTTCAGGTACGCTTCAGTGTGAACGTATGGGCAATCATCATATATGGACGTGCACATGTACCGTAACTTCTCCCACAACGTCCCACCGGCGCCAACGACTTCGTTTTCCAGGAGATATTGCCGAGGTTATTGGAAGAAATTCGTATTGGAATCCGACAGCACCTGTGGTTTTAACACGACGGTGCACCTCCCCATTTCACGCGTGATCCCATGCATCATTTAAATAATCCCTTTGGTCAACAATGAATTTGCCGTGGTAATCCAACAGCATGGCCAAAACACGATCGCCCGATCTGACTTTCTTTCTGTAGAGTCACATGAAGACTGGTGTATGAGATCCCGGCGTAGTCGGAGCAAGATCTCGTGGCACGCATTGCAACTGCGGCCGAAGAAATCCGGTTTCGATCCTGTCTATGTGAACATGCGTCATCGGTGTGAGGCATGCATTGCTGTTCGTGGTCGTTACTTCCAGCAGCTTTTGTAGCATAATTTGCTGCATGCAATGGATTCCCGACATGCGTCAGTTGGATCATCACAGTTCGTGATCTTCGGTTCGAAGTTGGCAAGTGACACGTACTGATCTGGTGCCTAGTATTTCCTTTGTGAGTGTTCAGAGTGTCTTGTATTGCAAACATACTCAATTTGTGCCTTTGTCTCAATGGCCTTACTATCCTGCGCAGGTTCTCGATGTTGTGGTGGCTTGTGCATAGCGGACGAGACGGAGTAGTAATGCCCGCTTCCCACTTCTCTTTTCCTTTCTACTGCAATGAATCCTGTTCTGCATACTATTATGTTAGGTCATGTCTTCAGCATACTGTACTTTCCTAGAACTCACGAACACACGGTGGAAGTCCTTCACAAATCATAAGATCCTTTCAAGTATCACTCAATGAAGTTTTGTGTTAATGTAAACATTGAAACTACGTATGTCATTTCTGCTGGAGGGGAAAGCTATGCATTAGTGCACAGGACAATCTACATATCATGTAGATGACAGATTTTGCGACAAATTAATTAAGGTATCAGAACATACCATTTTGTGGGTTCAAAACCAAAATGTTACGAAAAAGACTAATTAAGTGTTTGGGATAATATAAAAAGAGAGTGAAAAGTTGTGTCAATTGATAACGTATTCTAAGCTTCAATAATACAGAAATGTTCCTGGAATGCTACACGTTACTGGTGGTTACGCAACCATTCACAGCAAACCCACAATTCTACATATCTTTGATTCTGTTTGTACGATCGATATGGCGCAGAAGAATTATAACTTAATATTACTTATTTTTCATTTAGACCCAATATTAATTGCAAACATAACCTAGAATCCGTCCCATCTTCTGGGGAATCCCTTGCGCAATTGTTCGGGAGTTTTGATTTTGATATTTTTGGATATAACCCCTATTACTTCCCGTGTGAAATATGCACACGGTCATTCGTCTTTGTGCGATGGCGCCTCAAAGCGGTTTCGTGCCGCGCAATTTCCCACGCTCATAACTCGGAAAGGACGTCGTTTTGAGGCTTGTGTCCATATATTTTTTTTGTTTTGCTTATCTACTTTCAACTCCGAAACGCTGTAGTAGGAATTCCCGGGCACCCTATTGTTTATCGCTCCGTTTACGATTGATTTCCTAGCTTATTCGTGTCAAGGGAAGGCGTAAC
>JAGDQP010039819.1:3429-17550 GCA_022664845.1 Lepisma saccharinum | reverse complement strand
GTACATGGTGGGTGAAAATAACTCCATATTATAAACTTTTAATACTTCAATACTAATCGACCGATTTGAGCGAAACAAATTTTACACTGCACAGTAGAATGGTACGTACAACTTTACTACAGTGATAAAAATTCACGTAGACACCATCACTGTCCGCTAGTGTTTGCAGTGGCAGTTAATTTCGAACATTGGTATGGATAATGAAAGCGAAGGAACCAAAACTTGAACAGAAAAAATAAAGTGGGATAGCCTAATTGCACAGATGATTTTGAGCCATTAAATCTCAATGTTGAAAAATCGTAGTATCAGCAGACAAAAAGAAGAAACAGCTGAGGTCGCTGAACTGGGATCTGAAATCAGTTCCTCCATCATATGATACACTTACCTATGTGGTTATCACGACGTTACAGACACTCGCTGAGACAGCACTAGCTTTGACGTGAGTATCTGACGCATCACTTCTTTCGGCTCGGATCGTTCATCTTCCTAAACTTCGGCTTACAAAGGTCTATCTGAATGAAACTTCGATTTATAGAGGTATTTATACCGTACCTTCGATTTGTAGAGGTTCTCAAGCAGGAGAGTCATAGAGGTTCAACGGCACGTCCAGAGAACAACGAAAATTGGGATTATCGAAGTTTTTATTTCATAAGTTCGACTTATAGAGGTAAATTAACACGGGATGTAGTAGGAAAAGAATCGAGATATCAAGTAATTCGAGTTATCAATGTTCGAACTATCGAGGGCCCACTATATTACTGAACGCATACAGTACAACAATGCCATAGGCAAAATCTGATAGCAGGACCAAACTACAAACTACGTAAATTAAGATCCCACCCAGCCTGAAGTCAGTTTCTCTCTACACATGCTTTCCTTCAAGCATTAATATGTGTTAAAGCTGAACACATGTAATGCATCTACTATTACGGGAAGGTTGTATGTACCTTTAGTAAATTTAAACACCAATGGGCAAATTAAGGTATCTTAACCAAAATCTGCAATCAGTTTCTGTCTAATTCCTTTAGTTAAGGCGCTGGCTGTGTTAAAGTCGAACGAAATGGCATTTTAAAAAAAAGGATCACTTATTTCTTTTTGGAACGCCGGGTAGGGTTCTACAAGATAAAACGTATGACCAAATTTACTTATCCTTTCTCACCATCGCTTGATGTTTCTCGTAACAGCTTACATAACATTTCGTCTCTGTGTAGTAAACGATCCAAACCCAAAGAACACAAGCACGACGTAAGAAATTGTCTGTTCATCACAAATGGCCCACTTTGACCAACAAGAAAAAGTCGTTAATTTTTAAACGATTCCAGTACAACCAACCACCTTGATGTGTGTTTGAAAAAAAAAAAAGTAAAGAAAATAAAAGAGGGATGCCATAACCCATTAAAAGTTGGCCAAAGTTATCATACAGTAAACATGTATCTACCAGCGTATTCACATAAGTTTGGTCGTTAAATGGGACAGCTTTAAAAAGAAAAATACGAAAGAAGTTAAAAATCTTTTGTCATTCTGAAAAAAAAAAAAGAAAATTCGTTTCATAATATTGTCTTGAACGATGTGTAGAAGTCGCCAATAAACGCCAAGGTTCGCTAGTTGAGTTTCTGGCTGTTCTCGTCAGCGGTCTTTTGCTGCAGTAGAACGCTAATTACTTCTGGCCCGGATTTGTAACCTCTTCTCTTCTCTCTTTCTTTCTTTCTCTCTCTCTCTCTTTGTTCTTGCACAACAGATGTTACTGAGTGAGACAAGAACAGTTATATAATAGTTGAAGGCCAAAGTGTGAAAGAGCAACACACAGAGGTTAGAGGAGGAAAATACACATTAGACAATGGCTTCAGTCTCGACTGTTGTTTGAAGCTAGAACTGGTCCGCTTGAGGAGGGAAAGGGACGGGAGTTGAAAAGTGAAATGGGGTGAAATTATTTTGAGTTCTTGGTACTCTTACTTGCATGATTCCCCTTTCATTAGAAAGTGTCTGTGCTATTCGTTTTTTAAACTAATTTTAACTTTTTGAAGGCTACGAAATTGATGGATGAAAAGCATGGAACAGGGCTGTAAATATTTAACTAGAAAGAAATGGGACACTTCGGTTCATTTAATGTTAAAATACGAAACATGTTCTTCGCAGACAAGCACTATAGAGAACAGGTAACTAACATCCTATTGGCCACACGGTCATTGAATGGATGACATCACAAATTTTAAATTGATTTGGCATGACAGCATACTCTTTGTGTTGACAGCAAGCGAAAGATTCAATGAGTCGTATACCTGTTCATCAATTTCAGGCGCCACTGTCGCAGAAACCATCTGCTCTTCCCGATGATATGTGCTACTACGCTTAAAAATTCATGAGGTTTAAAATTTTTAATTCGACTTACCAGTCGTTAACAACTGAATTAGAAAATATTTGACAGGTACAAGGAAAGAACGATCTAAGTAAGCTAAGTAAAAAAGAGCGAAAGTTGATGCCATATGTCAGATTACGGTCTGAATTATACATTAAAGGAACCGAATATGAGACCCATTTTTATTTTACTGTATTAATGAAAGGGAAAAATATAATGGAACGAACAAATTGTAAATGTAATTATTATATTGATCCAACATGCAGTTTGTTTAAGATATCGATCTAGGGGGGAACAAATTATTGTTCTCTGCTTGAAATTCGTCCCATTCATGCTCATGTTCACCCAGTTTCACTTCAGAGAATTTCTGGAAATCCCTTGCGCACTAATTACACGATTTTCAAATATCAATTTTTCGATAGAGTAGGTTTGAAGTTTTCTTAGTAACATGTAACATTGACTCTACTGTTAGTGGTGTTGGAAATACGAAACTCCAAAAGCTTATTTTCCCACGGTTTCGTCAGCCTATAGCTCCGAAATTTGGCGCTATTTTCAGTCGAGTGATAAAGATTTTTTTCCCTTATTTTTTTCACAACTATTATTTTTAAACGTTTGTTGGTGCATATGTTATGACCCTGTATATTAAGTTATTAATGCAAGGTAGTTAGGAAATAAATGGTCTTTTTCGTACCTCACGCTACTACTGAATTTCGGAAAGCTACGATCAGAATGGTATCTATCTACTTCTACAACTTCTTCCAACAATTCAGAAGGTTTCTCAATCCCGTCCTTGAAGGGAAGTTGCTCACGTGAAGCATGTTCCGCACTATATTTATTTTGAGAAGTAATTTGCACTCATAAACACATGGTGGTCTGTTAGTGCTAAGTCCGAGAAACAAGAAGGGCACGAGAGTACTTCGTACCTCACGACATTCAGCTTCTGTTTCGTATTTTTTGCTCTGTGGGGTTTCTAACAACAGATGACCTTCCTTAGACCAGTGACTACTGCTTTATACAGAACAGTCGGTTCATTTCGTCAATTTATGCATAGTACGTGACAGCATTACGTGTTTCACCAGCAGGAAAGAAGTTGTACTGGACAACATTACACTAACAACAAAATCTTTAGTGCCATCAACTTTAGCTTTGCAAGTGTTTACCGGTAATTATCGTACACGATCTATTAGGGATTCACTGTGGCGACGGAGCAACACGTTATTGCAGATGCCCCACTTCTCGCTAAGGCTTGTGATGTTTCCTCTGTTCGTGCGGTACTCATTTGTCTCATGTTTGCCACTTTTCTGATATCCTGTAGAAGGTTGAAAATAGTTGAAACGGAAACATTGAACTTAGGGGTAACTCTCCTGCGGCTTCACCGTTTTCTTCTAGGAGACTCGGACCCTCGCCACGTAATGTTCCACACTAATAGCGCATTGTCCATTCTGATGTTGAGTTTAGGCCCCATACAAACTTTGCTAAACTATATTTTGTGTGGGCCATTTTAGTAAACTTTTGATTTCGGTCCGTCACGATTAAATGAGTGTATCGCTTGTTAAAATACACACACATTCACTCCACGTGCAGGATTCAAACTCGCGACCTTTGGGACAGTGGTGTAACGCCTCATGCCACATAACTACCTCCATCGGCTTTAGCCCCCTCTATCCTCACCACATTAGATACATTCCTGCTGCCACATGTGCCATTTTGAACTCATGTAACAATTTTTCCAGTAGATCAAATAATTTCCGATATGTTGCACTGAGAATCGTAACATTTTCTATGACGCATGCTGATACACTTCATATGGCGTCACTACTGCCTGTTGTTGTGACTAACTGATATCACGAGGCCAGTTGCCTATTGGCGGCAAGCTGCAAGGAAATAGAATCCGCGTTTGCAAACTTTGTTATAGAAATACAGAAAATCCTTTATCCTTCATAAAGAGGATTTTCAACAATCACACTAGTCACTTCAAGATGCATTATTCCTACTTTCTTCAAGATCACGTATATATTATTATCATACAACAAAAGAAACCGAACTGATAACATAATTAATGCTGATTCTTTGTAATATTTTTTAAGGTAGATTTGTATATTAAGAATTTTAAAAACATAGTGAACCAATTATACTGCCTTGAGGTACGCAATAAACAAAAACAGTGGGCCATGTAACGGACCTCTCAATTTGCCAATTGATCGTCAGTTACAGTTGTATGTTTTTATTCAGAGAAAATCAAGAACTTTATATTATTTAAATTCACTTCATTTTGGACACTTAGTTTTGAGACATCCGGTGTGCGCTTTTGGTTTGTATAATACGTTAAGATATCCAGTGCGCACCGATGCATTATAAAAACCTATTTACTGGAACGCTGTGTATGTGTATATGTAAATAAGACCAAATTGTGCTGTTATGTATAATCGTATGTATTCGTTTGACGTCACTGACTGAGGACATCCGAGCGCCGACCGGAACTATAAATATCGCTGCAGCTGCCCCGGAGCTCAAATCTCCTCGGCCTTCGGGCCGAGCAACATCTAGCGCTCTCGCTTTTTGTGTTTCCTTCTTCGGACAGATTAGTCCGCCAATAAACCTATTATCATTATCATTGATTCTCTGATCTTTTATTGATCTTTACCTTTTGAATGCTTTATCATAATTGCTCTTTAGCTTCATGTATTTGTATCTACCAAGTGCGTAAATATGAAACCGGAATTTATGTACAGAAAAGACACAGTGATTGGATGACAATGCAAAGAACTATTTTATTCGAAGTATTCGTCATCGCTAGTGATATATTTCTGCCATGGTTCCGGCAATGTGTGGATGCCAGACCAAAAACACTGTGCCTCTTGTGCTGCAAACCAGTCATCAAGCCATTTTCGTACATTTTCGTAAGATGTGAAGCGCAGGTCAGCAAGTGCGTGTCCCATGGATGCAAATAAGTGAAAATCGAAAGGCGCCAAGTCTGGTGAGTAAGCCGCATGCGGAAGTATTTCCCAGCCAAAAGTCGCAATTGTTTCCTTGAACGGTTTTGCTGTGTGGGAGGGTGCATTATCGTGAAGCACAATCACTTTATGTTGTCTTTGGTCATATTCTGGTCGTTTTTCACGCAAAGCTTGATGCAAATCGATCATTTGTCTTCGGTAACGTTGGGTATTAACGGTAGATCACTCCCTTCTGATCCCACCAAACACAAAGCATTGTCTTCCGTCCATAGCGATTTGGTCTTGCAGTCGATGTCGCCGTTTCTCCTGGAGTTACCCATGATCTTTTACGCTTAGGATTCTCGAAATAGATCCACTTTTCGTCACCAGTCACAATTCGATGCAGAAATGATTTCCTTTTGTACCTGGCCAGCAGAATTTTGCAAGTGGTTTTTCGGTTTTCCTGCTGTTGTTCAGTCACCGTAAGCTTCGACAAGCATGCGATGCGATTCTGCAGCAGTTTTCTTCAAATGGTAACAAAACATCAATGCTGTCCGCCCATCGTAGTTTGTAGGTACAAATTGCGCCATATTCAACGCTATTAAACACTACACTATGACATGAAACTTGTATGGTTGTGAGTTGCAAATCGTTATCAGCAGTCAAAACAAGCAAGTGGCGCAAAGAACGCAGTTTTACTGTAACCACAGTGACAACTAACGCCGTCTATGCATAAATTCCGGTTTTATATTTACACACCTGGTACTCTTTGAACTTCATTCTAAATACCTTATTACCATCCTAGTGTTTGCTAGTCTAAGAAATGAGGCAGGCGGCACTATTTCTGGCTCCAACTAGTTTAAGAAATCAGGCAGGAAGGGGTCATTTACCAAACACCTTGGTCACTATTAGTCTAAGAAATCAGCCAGGTAGCAACCTTTCCTAGTGCGATTAGTCTAAGAAATCAGGCAGATTGCACAAATTGGACTTGGCTTTCCCTAGTCTAAGAAATCAGGCATGGGAGAGTAAATCTACTCCTTGACTCCAACTAGTCTAAGAAATCAGACATGAAGGAGTTACTTAATAAACCCACCTATTCTTCGGCTCCGATTAGTCTAAGAAATCAGGCAGGAAGGGCCCTCATTACCGCTATTATCTTTTGTTTCCATATTATTACTTGTACTAATCAATTATTCTTTTTCAGCATTGCGTTTACGGTTCATCCCGCGACTTTAGCCGTGGCTTTAATTAGTACAGGGTTCCCCATTGGGTCCATTACGTAATGTTAGATATATAGACTATATAAGCAGGGACTGCATGATAGTGAAAGGGTGCCTCTGGTGAATCACTGACGATAAAAGAATATACGAGTTATATTGTGTGCCTCTGGCAAAGAGAAAGACTGAGAAATATATTGTGCCTCTGGCTTTATAAAGAATTGACTATATATTCCATTACAACCAGTTATACTTCCTACCGCTACACCCCTACTATTGTTAGTCTTTAAGATAGTTTATGGTATAATGTAGAATATCTTTCCTATTGCCACAACAAACGATGTTTTCTGTGTTGATTTTCATTGACGTAATGTAGGTAATTCAAATATCTGGAACGGTATTTGCTTTTTAATTTTCCTTTTGTAACACCAAGGTTACGCTTTCTCATCCTTTAAATAATACATGGAAGCATTACCTCCTGCAGAGTGACTAATATGAAATGGCGAAAGATAACAGGAAAATTACAGTGATAGCACGAAAATAATGGGAAGAAAATGTGCTAATTTTCTTCACTTTTGTGTGCTTACGTAATTTGCAGAGAGTGTCTAAGATCATGAGAAGGGGGAAAGGGTGAGGAAATAGAAGCTGAAAGGGAAAGGTAGAGGGAACTATGTAATTTAGATTCGTTATTCTCTCGTTTTGATGTTCTGTAAGTTTCTTTTGTTGCTTCAGGTGAATATGTATATATATATATATATATATATATACACATATATATGGTGGGATTTTCGTGTATTGGTACAACAATAAGAGAAGGTAAGAGTCTCCATTTATGTCTTATGGGTCGGAACTATAAGGAAATTCTATTGTGGCGTGCATCTGTGTTCATTAGCTCTTGGGATCGCCTTAACAACGTAATCCTGAGTGCGAGATGGAAGTGGGATGGAGTGTTCAGAAAGTTGGAACCATGGAGGAGGGGGGGGGGCGGGGTAGACGAAAAAGAGATAACGCCCTGTTGTCTCAGCTGAACTGCGCGATGCTACCTTTTGTTTAGCGAAGTGAGAATCATTGAATCGTATCTTTCTCTTTCTCTTGTCCTTACAACCAAAAGACATTATCAACAAAGATGTGCGAGTGTGTGGCCCCTTTCCATTTCCTTTTTATCAGATGTCTTATTGTCTTCGTATGGAGTTAATACAAAGGTAGTATAAACAGTTTTCTGTTGTCTGTTTTTTACGGTAAAAAAAAAAAGCAGAACGCAGAATGCGCGTATTGACACCCTTCTTCTATAATTGGCAAATGTTTGCTGGTCCAAATGGAACCAAATACGCACACTTACTATAAGGAGAACGAGCACATGGTCCAATTTGTACTGTAACAAACTGTTGGTGACTCGGCTTATTGGGGTCCAGCAGAGCACAATACTCATGGTATTTCAGATGAAACAAAGCGTCGATACGCATACCATTTGTACTATATTCTCTTTCGTTCCCTAGAAACAGCGTAGCGTAGCGTAGAAACAGAGCTTTAGACAGAGAAGGAGAGATTTGGGTTAGTCCGATCTAGAAAGATCTAGTGTTTCACCTGCACTAGATAGATAAGAATAGCTAACGCAGTTTTAGCTAGGTAACAGAAGAACATAATATTATTCACAACACTGTATCTTCCAAAATAGCCTCTCCAGAGAGCATTTGTACATCTTCTGGGGGTAAGGGGTTTAAGAACTAGGTTTCAAACCGATCAGCTCATTGGTAGAGCATTGACTTTGCTTCGGTTCGTGACCAGCAGTCGGTCATCCTGAACCAGTTTTTTTTCAAGAGTTCTTCTCATTCACACTAGATAAATACCTGGATGGTAGCTTCAAACTGAACTCTGTCCGATTTCCTTCCCACACACCTCCATGTTCATGTCACTTTTCAATTAGATTTAATCCTATCAATTGACTCTTATAAATAAATTAAATTATTATTACTAGTCAGTGAACAATTTTTGGTGGTTCTTTTCATGCTCTAAAGGTTCAACGATAAACACGTACCCTCTAAGATAAATCAAGGTTCGCAATAAAGTGTAGTTTTCAACAAAAAAAAAAGTATTTTCAATCGAAGTGTGTCATTCTTCTAAATAAGTTTCCAGAGCTGTAGTAAAAGTTTGATTGATGCAATAGTACTTGTTGATTGATCCAATGATCTCGTAGTATATACTTAGGTGGGTACAGTCTAACATGATCTAAATTCGGAAATACCGTCAAGGTAATTAATCTTACTGATTTACCGACAAGCAATTTTATTTTTTTATTTCTTGGTTTCACTGGCACCTTTTACCTAAACCTGTCTCGTGTGATAAATATGACTTTTCTTGGCGAGCACAATTGAATGTAAAGATGATAGGAAATTATAACGACCAGGGTCTTTCTTTTAGAGTGATTCCGGCAATTGCTTGGTGAGAATGGAGGAGCAAGCATACTGGGAAAATATTTGTCGAAATCGCCAGATTAAACTTTGAGACTTGGATGACTTTCAAGTGCTTATTGTAGTCTGCGAGTTTAGTCAATAGGTTTCGAAAGAAGGGTTACAAAGATTCGTGCACTGGCCCCTTCATCGCTATTATCATACACGAGTATCAATATTGAATCTTTTCGTTGTCTTTTATTGAAAATTGTTTTACAAAAAAAAGTAACTAATATTTATACTGTCTTCTATTCTCTACTCATTTCTTTAGGGCAAACCTGACTAGTTTTGTGATACTAAGGTTTTTGGCTATCAAGATAAAGAAAGAGAACTTTGAAGTACCTTGGATATCGATATGAAGTACTTCATTCATTAAAGAAGAAATCCAACCTGTTATAATATACATACTTCATACAGTTTATAATTACGAGAAGTCAGTAAATGTTGCAAACTGATGTAGCGTAACTGGAGATGGTAGTTGTGAAAGTCTAAAGGTGTAACTAGCTAGCCGCACAAGCCAGTTAGATATTATTCAAGTAGTCGCACAGATGCAGAGACCAGTTTTAAAATGGGAATGTATATTCTACTGACCAAGACAACTTTTACACTACAGCCATAAATATTGGAGTCACCGGGACCAAAATTTGTTAGGAGGTGCTACCCAAAAGTACTACATGCTCGTTCACCAAGTGTCAACTCGATATCTCACTTTTTATTACATATTTTAAGCAGAAATGTCGACAAATTTGGTACGAAAATGTCACCATTCATCAGCTTCTTAAACATACCGGACGGATATCTGACACAATGACTCATATAGTTTTTACTTATTAGTTACATCAACAAATATATCCAACCAGAATACGATAGAGGTATTTGACCCCCTTGGCAGCGACCACGCCTCTATAATAAAGCTGAAATAGGAACACTTTTGGTGAACCAGTGACGAGGTCTGACCCTCACATAGGTAACCCGGCGTCCTCCGTCCGTAACTTGACCCATCTGATACGTTGACCCGATCTTCATCCAAATGATTAGATTTACTTTGTGGCCCGAGAACTCGAATTTTGACCGAATAGACCCGGTGACCCAATACTGATTCTTTGACATGGTCTTCACCCGATTTGACCAGCTCTTGTTCTTGTGGTTTGAATTAATGAACACTGGTATTTGTGATTTGAAAAGTAAACTCATTTATCTTAAATTATATGTAGTAATCTATACGTACTGTATGAATAAATATGAATTATATGTAGTAATCTCTATGTACTGTATGACTAAATATGAATTATATGTAGTAATCTATATGTATTGTATGACTAAATATGATTCATTATATATACTCATTTTATTAACAGAAAGAAAACACTTATATTTAAAGTATTTATTGTGAACTTTAAATATATTTTTCTGCAAAAAAATTTATGAATTAGGACATTTTATCACTGTAAGAAGTAACAGATTTTTGTGCTATAGGGAGTAACACTTCCAGTTCCGTTTAGCCCTGAAAGAAATACTATTCAAAGGCAACTGTGTATATAAGGAAAGAGAAAACTGCTTTTTCCTTTGAGTCAGGTTGGATTACAAACATAGACCTGATGACCCGGTTCAAAACTTTACCCGGTGATGAGTTTCAGTTCTACTCCATAAAAACTCATTCTACAATTTCACCAACAATATTTACCACCCACTGTAGTGTGTCTTCTTAACTGACGTAGAAAAGAAGGCACCAATATTTCAGAAAGCTTATCAATCACGAGAAATTGAGAAAACGTAATATACAAGGCTTTCTTTGTTGTGGTTAGCAACAACCGTATTTTTTCCTTTTTTAGCAATAAGAAATATATTGCTAGCAGAAATAACCACATGTAAAAATAGCATATAGTTAACCAGAGACATGAAGCACATATATTCCCTGTAATTCAGTTATATATTTAAAAAAAACTCTTAGTGGTTCTCAATCTATAGACCTCGCTCAGCATCCGGGTCTCATAATAATAAAGAATTTACCTGTAACTGTAATAGGTTTAGGTTTCATCTACACATAAAAAGCCAATGAGGACACTGTGATTAAAATGAGATATTAGATGTTTATTGAAACTAAATTCTCTGTCTTTTCTTCTTTTCAATTTTAATATAGAACAAAAACAAAATATTATCTGCAAGGAGGGAGGTTCTTTGAAAATTCAACTTACTCAAGATAATCTTTCGTTGAAGCACAAAAATGAATAACACAACATTAGCTTCAATAATAGAAAAGGCAAACTCCAGGAAAAACTCACTTTTAGTGAAATAGAACAAACGTGGGAACTTCACCCTCAATAATACATCCAGAACTCACACAAAAGAAAGAAGGATAAAACCCAAATCTTTCCAGAAGGTAACTATGTTAAATAAAGCAGATTACTATTTACTGCATACAAGAGTCCGGTCATTCAACGGATTACCGCTCCCTTACCACTCTTATATTAGCTCCACAGAAACTCTTCCCAGATTTAATTCGTAGAAATAACATCATCTTTCCTTTTTCATAATCCAACTTATAGGAAATATTTAGCCTGGATTCCATTATTTAGACAGTAACAGATTGATAGCGGATGAATAAATCTCACATTTTCATTGACACAATTCATGAGCGGGATTTAACCTCCATTTTAACACACAGTCAAAATCACCATTTCTCCTTTGGTCAGTAGACATACAATTCACCACAGAATTAGCTATCACAATTACCCCAGATATTAAGGGCTTTATATGCTTCCAATTTAACAGAAATTTCCACTTCACCATACAACACGAAGTTAGATATATAACATCACACAAACGTTCTTTCGTTCTTTAGCCATTATATAGACAATGCGTAACGTCAATCACGAACGTTTTTCAAACGTAATTCTTTTTGTCACTATATCACGAATAACTTCTGTATAGAACAATTTACTAGAACATTTTTCATACTTAGCCATCTCTGTAACAATTTAATAAATCGAATTATTCTCACTTCCACAATTCAGCGAGCAAATTATTTTATACGTGGTACTCTCTCTGTCGTAATTACAATTCCGAAAGCTAAATTAATACCTGGTCCTCTCTGTCGTAATTACAAGCTATCTGGCTACCCAAGCTCACGATCCCTCAACCCGCGCTACAGCCACGTGGATTTCACCAAGGTTAGCAAATCACGTTTCAGGACGTGGCAATCAGTCCATAGGAAACTGAGCTCAAGAAAGATATGTACAATTATGAGAAAGTCAGCCATTTGTGTCTAGCGAAAATTCAGAAAGTCAGCCATTTTGTGTCCATCTAAAATTTTGAAAGGGGGTTCCACACTACACCAACCACCCATACCACCAAGCAAAACACTTCGTTCTGATAAAGTAGATTGGACAGGATATCGTGAATATATTCAACACGATGTAAAACAAACAATACCCCAAGAAAACGATCAAGAACTGTACACAGTCATAGATCAAACCTCTCACACCATATAGTGGGCATCAGATAAATTTATACCTAGAAGCACTATACATCCCGACAAATCGAAATTACTCCCTGAATTCCTTCCGTTAATCCAACTTCCAAATAATTATATAGTGACTACCAGAGAACAAGAAACTCAGAATCACTACTACTAGAAGAACAGTTCGAAACTACATTAAAGCATACGAACAATAGGTAAAAACTTATAATAAACACCTTAGCAGCATATCACTTTCTACAAAATGTAAGCGACGAATCAATACTTCCTTCATCGAAAAACGTAGCAAGACGATTGCGGACCGTTAAAATGCTTTAGATCATTTTTTACCGGACACCACTTCAATATTTGTAATCAGTCAATTCCGACATCATCCAACACGTCGACAGAACTTTCATCGCACTTGCAAGCCACAATTTATCACCTCCTTACTGCACTCATCACATCCAACGACGTCGTACATGTTCATAGTCATAAACGGCAATATAATCCAGACATTGTTATCATCACGTACGGACATGTGATAAATTGCCTCACGTGTCTCAAGATCTCTCGCTCTTCACAACTTTTAGCCACTATTTATAGGTATAATCTGCGAACAGAATACCACTACGCTAGAAAAAAGAACGTTGCCTGAACCTCAAATACCACTGTCTCATCATACCGATCCATTCAACTTCACACTACCTTCAACAAAACGATCGAAACATTTCTAGTTCAGTGCCTTCACATTCCCCTAACAAAACATAACCTCTCAGCATTACACCAAGCAAGTTTTCGCCCCCTCGTTTAGCGCCATTGCCAATTCCTTCGTCTTACTAACATGATTTCTAATCATTTCAATTCTTCATACCCATTTTGCTTTGTTCTCTTCGATTTAGGAAAAGCATTTGATAGAGTCTGCCCAATCTTCAACTTCCTCACTAATTGCTTTAAAAAAGTTTCCCTAAAAACTTATTGACCCTATTTCATGGAATAGCTACGAAATACTTTTAACCTCGTATCATTGGGCGACATTGGATGATTAATTAACTCTATGGCTTACGGAATTCGCAAGTTCATCGCAGTAACAAACATTCGCCATAGGATTCTGTCCTGGGCAAGATCAAACCAGTTCTCATAACGAAAACCTACCTCTCAAAGATCTCTTTTAATTTTGTTCACCCAAGGACGTAACGGTCTCCCCAGCCGCCTCTTTCCATTCATAATATGACAGCAACTAAAATGTTTGTTCATGTAATTTAACTTTACTGTTAAATGTTGTTTGATCATTTTGACATCAAACAACAAAATCAATTTAGAAACAGATTTGGAGAAAGGAATTTGATCATTAACCGCTTTTTGTCTTTTAAAAACAAAAACGAAAAGTAAAAGAGTAAATGAAACGATTGAATACGAAAGAACAGCAAAAGTAATCGTTGTAGGTCGCTTAGAATGTGGAACTAAGCGATTCACTGTTGTAGAAAAAACGCTGACAACAGCTCTTCCTGGTAGCCCACAGCCTCTTTCTCCTCCTCATCTTGAATACCTCCTCCCTCCCTCCTTCGCTTCCAAAACCTATCTCGGCATTTTCTCCATTGCACAGAAATTCCTTTTCTCTCAACGGGGGCTTTCTCGAAAGAACTGGAACGACATCTGGGAACAAATTATGTGTCACTTTCTGCTGATGGTTTCTGTGAGCTGATTGCAA
>JAGDQP010039818.1:6883-17550 GCA_022664845.1 Lepisma saccharinum | reverse complement strand
AAAAAAATGAAATAATAAAAAGAAACGTGATATAATATAATGAGATACAAAATAATATGGGTTGTTTTAATGTCAGTGTTTCGTTCACTATAATGTATTCCTATTGTAATAAAATGAGTACTTCTTGTAGGGACCATAATGCCCAGCGACATATGCAACAACATGAAAGGAGAAGTAGACTATTTAATAAAACATTTATGAAATAGTAGAAAACGGTTCTTACCGTTGAAGCTTCAAAGGTTACTAGACACAATGAAAGAGTTGTAATAACGAACTGGGCCAGCATCACAGGTGTAAAGAAATTTTCTATCTGTTCGACAAACCTGTTGTGAAATAAAAGGTTTGAAAAGGCGTCTAAATAATAAAGTAAGGTAATACTAAGTGAGTTTATAAAAACTTATTATCAATTAGAAACAAAATGTAAAAAATCTTTGAATATTTTCGTAACACTTGATATGATAGTACTTGCTCATGAAGACTGTTAAGAGCCAGAGGATGTAGAAAGCATCTTAATATATCACTTAATCATCTAGAATAGATTTGTGCACCATATTGTTGTTAAAAGTAGATGCATTTATATCAAAATTACTGTACAAATTGGAATGAAAGTTGTTCAGCAATAGAGATTAAGTCGAAATATAGTTTTACTATAACAGTGATTATATAACAATGTTCATTTCCAAGAAAACGTAAGCTTTTAATGTTTATGAATTGTGCACTTTGATATATACAATTCATGCGCTGTAAGGCCAAATATAAATGATAATTTACTAACAACATATATTTTGAACTCAGATCTGGCAATTACAATTTACACATTACTAAATCACTCCGCGCCATCAGACGTATGATTACTTATTTACGTCCCATTATTGCGAATACGCTGGAGAAGGTGTATGAGGTTTGGGATGATCAAAAACATTGTACTGTTTGCATGGAGTGTGTAAAGAAACATGTTTGCAATTATTGTGTAAATTGGGATAGATCTGTTGCCCCTACAATAAGTTTTCTCATAGAACGGAAATCCCTGTATGTTCTAACTGTACTTGAATTTATAATTATTTCGGTTGTCATGGTAACAACATATATCTATTGTTACTAGCCTTCGTGCCTCCTGCAACGTTGATTAGAAAAATCTTCATGAAACTTGCTTATTATTACATAATGTTAAGCGTTGTAAGCCGTTATAATTTTAAAGTATTTACTCTTCGCGTGGTTAAATCATAAATTATTATACATAATTATATTATATCACAACAAAGGAATGATTGATCGAATTACAACCTTACTGCAAATATACATAAATGTAAGGTCTACAAGGCCTTTAAGTACCCAAACATGTTTGAAAGTTAAAATATTTACAGATTCCATGGTGGCCAGATACATTTGTTGCGCATATACGACCTTAACTACACTTGGCGCTGGTGTATGAAGACGTTCTTAAGTTTTTATCACATTAATGTTTTAATTGAATCAATGCACAATTATTAAATACACATAATTACGTACAAACACTTAATCTATTTCCAGACCAACTAAGCATATCCATGTAAGGAACTGCTATTCATATTGGAAATAAGCTGCAACATTCAAGATTTGATTATGATAAGAATAAAATAAATAATTGTATATGATATTTCCGTGATGTCTTTGATTCTCGCTTTTTAAAGTTATTGATATATTCTTGACCTTAAATAGTTTTGCTATTGTCTTACACAATTTGCTCGGAAATTCTATTAATAAAAATATCAGTTTGATACAAAATTGAATTTGATTTTCATAAAGTTCTGAAGAATTGAATTTAAATGGGTATTTTCCTTCATTTTATAAGAACCAGATGTTCCCCATTCAACATTTATATATGATCCATCGCTTTAGTGAGAAGAAACTTGTCAAATATCCTTACCTGAGAGACAAGGCTTGGTTATGTACAATGTATTTAGCAGCGGCGGACACTCTTTGCTCATCCTCCTTTGAAGTAATAGCCTTCTTTTGAATGTTACTTCTATGTTCATCAGAGCGAACCGTAAATGATTTTCGTATTTCCAAAGGAGATTTTATAGGAAAATTCATATACATATTAACAGGAGATGACTCATAATTTATCAGTTCAGAATTATCTCCAGAGATCCTGACGATACCACATGGTGAAACAAGGTTTGGAAATTTATGTAAACACTCAGAAAGATGCCTCAACTGAGCCACGTTTATGATTATCATAGACGAAAATAATGTGTCAAATGCGCCCGCTTGACACACAGATATTACAGCAGAAAATGTTTGTTGAATGTAACAAAGTTCATAGGCTGGACTTGCCATCCAATCAAATGGATACCAAACTGTTGTAGGCAACAGTCTAAATAATCCTGTATCATTTCCATTACTTAGCTCTTCAGGAGATCTTACCAATTACGGCAAAAACAACCACTGAATAGCGGTAAGTAAAGGAGGTATCCAAAGCAAAAGACACGTTATTTTGGAAGTTCGTATAGATTTAGCAACAGACTGAATTCTGAGTTGATCAAAACTTTCATGTCTTGAGCTGTCCTTCCACATTTGAAAAAGATTTATAGCTTTTGCTCGGTTGAAATATAGATAATAGACTTTAAGAAATACCGAATCAATGTACAATGTTACAACTCCAATTGTTGCTAATTTTCCAAGATCACCTAAGTTATAATATAGCTCAACACTGCCAATTATAGCTTGAATTGTAATTGGTATCGATAACAAAATCATAAAAGTATACGCGAGTACTTTCTTTGGTAGAGTGGACGAGGTATCTGTTAAAGGAACTAATCCCATGAATCGAAGGAATTTTAAGTTGAAATCAAGCGAATAGTTCAAGTCTGTTAATATATTTTCGTTTATGTGTTCAAACATCCTGTTACGGAGACGATAAAGTGTAAATCACTTTTCTCACTTTTAAATGATTCGCGAATCACTACATTTATACCTGGGGATGAATTCAAACCCTTTACCCGCACAATGTATTTCTCCTTGTACGTTCAAAATTCCTACAATGTATTTACAAATACGTGACAAAAAGCAATTTTATGACTTATCAATCTACTGCCAACAGCAATTTGTACAATTAGGGGGATAGAATATTCAATCGTGATCTTACTGTGTCATTTGTAAAGGTCCAAGACAAAATAATATTGCATTCTGTAAATGAGAACTTCATTGAAGAACAGATATACTTTAAAAGGAAATAATGAAATGTTTTAAGTTACTCTTTTAAAAACAATTTTCTGAATTGGATATTACTATATTATGTACGTCACAAAATTAAAAAGTAACCATTTGAAAACGGCTTCCGGCTTCATTTATTATGAGAATAGCATATTATTTAAAAACGAAATTGAAAATGTAAACAACATTTAATTTGAGGCTATGTAATGTATACTGGAAGGTAATATAGATGCATTCTGTGTTTCGTGATAATGAATCTTTACGAACCTTTTAGTTAAACAATTTATTAGTTTAATCTCATCGTTTTATTTAAACATTTACAATTATTCTAGTTCAACAAGATTCGCCTTGCGCTTTGCTGTAGGAAGCGGATCCAATGGTCCAAAATAAGAGACTGATGATAAGAAATTATAAAATATTGAAGTTTAATATAATTTTCTCTACAAAAGTTCATTTCACACATATGATCAACGAGCAATGTACGTAGCGAAAAATAAACCAATTATACATTTCATTATGTCTATATTAACCAAAGAATCAAAATGTTTGATTTCGCTCTAAGAATTCGTGGCCAAGGGAATATCCACACTTATCAACATGCATGGCAGTGCATGAGCCAAGTTCTTCACGTCAGAAAACGTCAGCACTGCCAGAAGCATGTTATACAGGACCAAGAGTTTATGAAAAAATCGACGATTTGGGGGCCCCGTAAGAAACAAGATGTTAAAGATAGGAATATGAGCTTCTGCCGTTAAGGAGATATTGTAAATATGCGCAGATGTACAAAATTTCATATTCGTATCTCAAACTATGTTCTAGTTGTGGACCCCTGAAATTGCACATTTTAGGCTAACTGACACTCACTCACTCACTCATTATATTGTTTAGGGTGTTTGGAGCAAGCTAGAAACATGAAATTTGGTATGAAGGTAGAGGGTGATAAGTAGATAAAGGACAAATTCCGACTATTTGAAAAGGTCGCCATCTTGGATTCAAAATGGCCGCCAAACCTAAAATTTCAAAGAATACACAGCCTAAACGACGAAAGCTAGAACAGTGAAATTTGGTATGAAACTACATCATTGGTAGCAAATTATGAAAACTTTTTAAAAATTTGAAAAAGTCGCCACCTTGGATTCAAAATGGCCGCCAACCCTAAAATTCTAAAGAATACACAGCCTAAACGGCTGCCGCTACAATAATGAAATCTACTTTGACAGTACAACATTATTAGTAGATTATGAAAATATTACAAAATTTCCCTAAAGACGCCATCTTGGATCCAAAATGGCGGGCGTCATAAATCGATGTTCTAACTGCTTGAGCCAGAGATACGAAATTTGGCATAATGGTGTATTAACAAGAGTAGTTTTGGAACACATAACAACGTTTTAAAAAAATCACCATCTCTGATTCATAATGGCAGCTGAAATACCATTTTTCACATCGTTCGAGATAGATAAATGAAATTTGGTATGACAGTGTATCATCACGAGTATGTCACGAAAATATAAGAAAATGTTAAAAAGTGTCCATCTTTTATCCAAAATTAACGCCTAAGCCCCACTTTATAACGACTGAGGCTAGAGGGGTGCGCCCCAGCGAGGCCATCTTGGAATTCTATGGCAGCGCCCCAATGAGGCGAAGCGAGTATATACATTACACAAGTGTAAAAAGCTGCGAAATAGCACCAGGGGTGCAAACTGTCCAGTCAACTCCTTCAAACTTAAAAAGTGGTGAAATTGAATATGGATGAGCTTAGTTCCTCGCGCCAACTTCCAATACTCCTGCGTGTCTCACCAAGTTTTACTCATCACAAACGTTAGCACTGCCAGGAACATGTTATACAGGCAGAATGTGGAAGTTTCCCCATTCGGACGCAGCGCTCTAGAGTATGAGACAATATCTGCATCATGAGGAGCAGTGCACTGCAGATTCTGGTTGTGATAAAAAGACGCAGTTCCTCCAAACTCCTCAAGATCGATGCTCGGCCTGCCGTGGGATTCTTGGCGCAGCGACGCGAGCGAATCGAGGGGAGTACCAACACGTACGGCGGTGCATGCAGCCGAGTTCCGCGTGTCACAAAACGTCAGCATGCTATACAGGAACGAGAGTTTATTGCGAAATCAGCGATTTTGAGGTTCTGTAAGAAAAAATATGTTAAAAATTGAAATATGAAATTTCGAAATATGACGGTATATCATCACTAGTAGATTACAAAATATCTGTAAAGGCATCATTTTGAATCCAAAAGGGCTGACTTCATAATCCATTTTTCAGAACGTTTGAACTAGGGATACGAAATTTGGCATAAAGGTGTATTAACAAGAGTAGTTTAGGAATAATTCACATTTTTTTTAAAGTTGTTAACTTGGATCAAAATGGCCGCACAGAAACTTTTTCCACACCATTGGAGCTATAGAAACGAAATTTGGTATGAAGGTGTACCATCACAAGTAGGTAACGGCAATGTAAAAAAACTTTTTAAAAATAGCTATCTTTAATTCAACATAGCCGCCAAAATACCATTTTCCAAACCACTGAAGCTAGAGAAACGAAATTTGGTATGAAGGTGTACCATCTTGAAGATGTTTCAATAAATGGATCAAACCACCGCTATCAGCGTGCAGCCCCCAAGGCGATATGGGAAAAGTCTGCACAGCATGGGGCGCTGTCCCCAGAAAGTCTGATGACAATAAAGGGGACGTAGGTCTAAAAATTTGAAGTTGGGGAGCACACGTAATTCTGGGGCAGCACACCCAGCGAGGCGAACCCAGTATATATGTACACGTATAAAAAGCTGTGAAATCGGAGCAAAACACCAGATGATGTTCGAGCCTTATGGTTGGTGGTGGTGGATTTTAGGGCCGCCACCAGGAAGCAAATTTGCTGTATCATCACAAGTAGGTTACAATAAATATGGGAAAGCTTTCAATAAATATCTCATTCCCACGGGTGGTGGGTATGGGAAAAGATCTGCAACATGGAAGCACAGTGTCATGGAAAGTGGTTACGATAAACTGGCGTAAGTACCCAAAAACTCGAAGTTGGGGGCGCAGCCAGCTACGGGGGGTGAGGACCTAAACGAGGCCGAGCGAGCGAGTATATATATTATACACGTACAAAAAGCTGTGAAATCCGAACAAAAACACCAGAGGTGCAAAAAGTGGAGCCAAGTTCTTTAGCCCTAAAAAGGTGTGAAATGGGAGACGGATGAGCAAAGTTCCTTGGTGGCAGCATGTAACAAGAACAAAGGAACTTCCCGCGAGGTGCCAAGGTTCATGATCCTCAAGCTATCAGGGTGGTGGGGATCCTAAAACCCATTACGTCCACCGCCACCAACCCTAAGGATGTTCCCAGCTCGCGCCAAGTTCCTTTGTTCCTCTTGCATGCTGTCACCAAGGAATTTGGCTCATCCGTCTCCCATTTCACATCTTTTTAGGGCTAAAGAACTTGGCTCCAATTTTTGGACCTCTTGTGTTTTTGTTCGGATTATAACTTACTACAAAAGTTTTGAAATTGAACGTTTGCATAATCTAAAATTACGACATTGTTTTCATATGTTCGTGTGGAGACTTTAAACAGGAGTTGGAACTTTACAGTTGTAGACGCGTTAGATAAACACACACGAAGCAAATAAATACTAGCATCAACAGTCCATTTACTAAATGATCATGCTTAGGATCAGGAAAGAGACAAGCACTGTTATTTATAATGTGTATTGACTCTAATTCGTGCTGATTGCCTGGGATATATCTTTGTATAAGTAGACACTTCTTGGATCCTACCAGTGACAAATAGCCTCTAACTTGTACATCGTAATTTCTGAAGAAATTCTTACCACGACTCTTCCTTGCCTACCACTACAATTGTTCCTTTATTTGGACATTTGTATACGTTATTTCACGAACAAAGTTCTCCAGTATTATTGATCTTTTTATTTATTTATAAGTATGATATCTCGAAAAGTAGAATTTACATTTTAGATATAAATCGGTCATCTGTAATATCTTAAAAGCTTTGAGATAAGCTTTGTGTTCTAAAACTAAAACTTTGAGTTTGGTTCCTGTATTAGTGAAACATGCTCTTCTGAAATAACATTTTTGTAGAACCTAGTTTCTTTCTTTTCTTGAACAATTGTCTTGTCTTTTCTTCCATCAAAAACAATCTTCTATTTTTGGTTAGCTGATTATAACGACTGTCATTAATGAGATCTATTGGATTGGTTGATCTTGCTCGTCTAATTTTCATCATGTCTATTACAGTGGTTTTGTCATATTCTGCTATGACGCCCAAGTCCTGTAAAGTAGCACTAGCTACAGCTGCAGCAGCTTTATCTGATATTCCGATACGGTCGGCAATGGAAGCATTTGAATGCTTTTCTCTTCTTTCAGTTTTGAAGGACCTGGTAGATTTCTCTCTTCTTGTATAATTGAACGACCTGGTTGGTTTGCCTCTTCTGGTAAAGAACACTGCTGTGATTCAGCGCTGTCTAGTATTTTTGTCCGTTCTTGATTAAACTTAACTATTTTCTCTCGATCTTTATTTTTATGCTTCATTCTTCCTCAAAGCGCTTGTGGTAGCTATATAATTATTACCTATAACCGTCTTCCTGTTAGAGCGTTGATCTTTTAAAAACACTTGTTCCATAAGTGGTACTTTTTTTCTATTTTATACAAGCACAAGTATTGAAGTTAACACCCTTACATGAAGCAGTATTAAATTACGTTCAGAGTCTTCTCTAAATTTTGCGAGGTTGGAGTGAAACATATGTGACCCTTTTCTGCTTTTAGACTTTAATAAATTCCTATATTTAGCATGATAAGCTTTTATCACTTGTAAAATTCTTTGGCTAGAAACAACGGGAATAGAAGCTCTTGACCAAAATGTCACATATTTCTCTTGAACTAGGAATCTTCTCTGAAGCAGTTTTAGGGTTATGTCTAATATAACAGTACCACTTCATAATATTTTCGTAAGTAGGCTGTTCAACTTCACGCAAATCACTAAATTTCCCCCAAAATAGGACCTTCAGACATTTGTCTTGTCTTCACTAATTTAGACTGAGCCATTTTTACTCACAACAATAAAGTAGCACACAAGCAAATAGCATATTACGTTCATCTGTTACACAATAGATGGAGCGGACACGCCAACTAAACTGAACTCGGCAAAGCTACTGACACAGAGTTGCTAGGTTGTGTGAGGCAATAAAAATTTGAACTGAAAAAATATCCTTTTTTCTATATAAAAACCTCTACAATAATAATTTCATCATAAAAACCTCTCTTTGTCAATCACTTTTATAAAACGTAGCGCAATTCGAATAATTAAATGCATATTAATGACTTTGACACAAATGCATTCCTCACGATTTTAAAACGTTAGACCCCAAAAATAGATTAATTAATTTGAAAGATGAAAATATCTCACAAAGTTTATGGAAGATTCCTCTTACTTTTCTCTTCTACTGTAGCAAAAGGGTAAGATAATTCCACATGCTTTCATTGGATAAGTTAAACAAACCGCTGTGCAACTGGAGCTTGGATAATCAAAACAAAATTGCATTATAGTATGCATGCTAATTTTTATTCTCACAAAATCAGAAACTGATACGACTATTTCTTCCCAGTAATATCGTCAATAAGTTAATGGTTAACTTGACGTCTTGTTGGTTGTTTGTATCGTGTCTTGTTTTCTAATTGTATATTAAATTTTCCAGTTCGTATAAACAAAAGAAAAGGGCCGAACTTGACTTTCATAAATTAACCCAACCAATTGTCTGTAATTTGTCTAACCTAACCCAACCAATTGTCTGGCGATGACTCATGCTCTTGGAGGTCAATGCAATTGTAAAACTGTTTTTACCTTTTTATTCATATTAAAACGCCTATTTGAAACTTTTTATTTCATAATCGAGACACGCAAAAAAGAACTTTAAACTGTACCAAAGATTTCAATTTTATGAAACTTTAACTTCCTTGCGGCACCTCAAGACGTACTCAAATATTTTTCGTATTTTTAATTTAACTTATCTGCACCAAAAGACAACTTTTCCGAGCTATTACAAATTAAAAATCAAAAGTTAATGTTTTCGTTCCACCCTACTGATCAATAACACACAGCATGATATATATCTAGAAGGAAGTAAGTCTTTTGATAGACTAGATTGTAAACTTGTTCTTCCTAAATTAACTCAACGATTTTATATCCATTGCAACTCCTTTGATTATTACGAGACTATCTCACTGGCCGCGAACAGTGTGTTGTTTTTTCTGGATCCTCTTCTAATTCTCTCCCCATTATTTCTGGTATACCTTAAAGTAGTGTTTTCGGCTGCCTCTTTTTTCCTTCTATATTTGGCCGATCTTCTATCTTTTCTCTCATCATCTAAGATCAAAATTCTCCTTTGTGCTGACGACTGTACATTATTTCGGGAAATCAGATCATTACAGGATGTTTCTGAACTCCATAATTCAATTTTTATGTCTTGAAGTGGTATAATGCATAACACTTGAAAATAAATCCCTAGAAACCATGTTTTCTTACTATTCCTTTAAAGAAGAATCAAATCACATCTGCCTATTTTTTTGAAGAAAATCTTATCCCTACAGTTTCTAAACAAAAGGTCCTTGAGTGGTATTTAATGAAAAACGTTTGTTTGCTGATCAGGTGACATCTATAACTAACAGTTCCATGGGCTTACTTGTTCTTCTCTATACATTTACATAAATTAAATACCTTCATTCATTGAGTATATTCTACAAAACCTTCATCTCATCTAATATTGGAAATTGCTAGACAATTTCAAACATGGCTACCACTATTTCCAATGTATATTAAGTTGATCCTGTTCTGAACACTTTTCTTGCTATAATCAAAAGAAGAAGACGTAGTTTAAGTAACGCATTGTTATTATCAATTCTTGGTCTCCACGATTCCTCTTCTCGTCGCAACCTGCCAGATTTGTTGTGCCTTTTTTTTGTATATAAATGAATAACGGGGATCTTAGAACTGGAAAGTTAATATCTAAATTTTATTTCCGCGTTCCCTTGCGAATAACCAGAAAAAAATAACCTGCTTAATTGTACCAAATCTAGGTTAAGTTTACTGTAGCGCTTCTTATTCCATAGACTGGCAATTGGGTTTAATAATAATTGATCAAATATTCATATTTTTGTACCTGGAAACACTTTCCGTAGAATTTTAAATAACAATATCTGAGTTATTCCTCTTGTGTATTATAATTATCATGTTATTGATATTGCTTGATGTGCTATGTAGTTTAATATTTCATTTCATGTTATTTAGCTCATATAATAATGTTATTTAATTTGAACTAACTTTATATAGTTTGTTGTAATTTCATTTAGTTTATGTGTAAAATGGAAACTCCAACTGTATCTGAAGCTTAATGAATACATAAATAATAGAGATGCGAGTAAGATATGCTACAGGTGAACTTCATAATG
>JAGDQP010039817.1:0-17550 GCA_022664845.1 Lepisma saccharinum | reverse complement strand
GCCAATCCTCTACGCTAGTGGGAAGTAAAAATTCTCAACAGAGAAGCCCTCTGGCCCTGCTGTTGGACTTCCCATAGGCAGCAACGATGTTGGCAGCTGCCAGGGCTGATTGCAGCCAGTAAAACTGACTGGGCGATGGGAGCGCCACTTCCCGACGCCGGATCTACTAATACGTGATCGATATCTTTGTGTGTTTTACCATAAGGAGATGTTCATGTCCATTTAGATATGTCCTTATGTTCAAAGTACGTGCTTTTGTTACTATTAAATTGTCCGATTTCGCAAACAATTGTCAGTCTTTATTTTTGTTCCTCTTTTGAAGACTTGAATTGCTTATAGTAGGTCTAAAACTTTCTTTCCTGCCTATCTTTTCCTTGAAATCCCCCAACAGAATTTTCGTATTATACTTCGATAATTGGTCAATTTATGTACCTCACCGTAGGATGTACCTCAATCATCAGCATCAGTTTGCTCAGTCCGAGCATGGACATTTATTAAAACCGGATTGTCTTACCGAGTGCATCTGTCGTTCACAAACTCTACATTTTGAACTGCTGAAACCATACTGTTATTGATGAGAAATGCTGGTCCAAAACTGTGTGACTGAGCTCCCCGTAGAAGAAAGTGAATTTGTCCTGTCGAATGCTTTCTTCACCTCCCACCGGGATTCTTGTGTCGTTAGTATGTTAGGATGTTGCTAACAGTTGTCTTTCATGAAAGGTGGTCAGGCAGTGGTCCGAATGTATGCAGCCGTCAAGAGAAAAAGGCATAAAAGTTGATCTCCGGTATTGTGATATTATACGAAAACACAATAAATGAAACCACGCTTCTTGCGAATTTCGATGGAAGATCAAAAAAAATCTCCCTATTCACAATATGCTGCCCAGTGATATTAAACTGTTTAGTCTTTTGACCAAACCCTTGTGGATCCATGTTTTGTTTCGGAAGATAAATTCCAAACATGTGTTACTGATTGGCTCGGTAGGAAGATTGCGGCTGCCGCAACAGAGAGATCGTTGCCTAAGCAACTATTTTTAATGTGTGTATATGTGACTGTCTCTGACTTCAATTTGATTTGAGAACACCGTTTTATATGGTGACTTTGTTTATCATCTGTAGGTATCTATGGCTCTGGCCGGGATAGGATAGGGAAGAGGATAGAGGAGGAGTCAGCCAGGGCGTAATTTCAAAATTCCATTCCTTTATTTGTCTGACGTATCTAAAATTAAAAAAAACTGAAAAAAATCTGTTACGATGATCGACCGCTGGTATCGAACTCAGTGCTTCCACAATGGGAAGCCAACGCTAAACTTTTCATGTTCATATTTCATCTTCTTTTCCCTATTAAAAATTATGTCGATTGATTTAATTAAATATTAAAAATGTAATAATATTTGGCTTACTCCTTAACACAAATCAAAGGATGAAGTGTATGATTGTGAATGTAATATTGATTTGAGAATGTATTATGAAATATGTTGATAAGTATTGCTATATTGACAAAGCATAAAACTCCCTTAATAAATGTTTTCACTTGCCTTCATATTGGATATTTTTTTTTAAATAGTAGGTATGCAAGGATTTTAAACAGGTCTTCTAATGCAGTATTTAAATGTAAAACGATGTCAATTGCTTATAAACTAAAAGAGATTTGCGCATTAGCATTTACAGTAAAACAGGAACATAAGTCGCAGTAGGTGATAATGCACGTGTTTCATCCTCTACTGGTAATCTGTGTTGTGGGTTGAATCCACAACCAATGTGCTGGAAGTTTCTCTTACTGCGAAGTGGTGCTAATATTGTGTGCGATCTGTGACTACTTCAGGAGAGTTAACACCGTTCACTCAAAATTTCGAGCTCAATTTGAAACGCTAAGAATTCTCTGTAATCTGTAGAATGGAGCATTGTAAAATCACAAATTCTTTCGGAAGAAGTGCAAGCGATGATTATCCTGTACGGACTTTTACAAATCAATTTACCATGTATTTTCTAAAGATGAATTTAGTGCAAAGCTTCCACTGTATTTTAGGAGATACGACCTTTTTATGTATAGCATACGGTGCATAATCAGGGCTGTAAACGCCGTATGGAAGATATGACGCTGCTGTTCAATTAGTATGAATATGAACAAAATGTAATGCAGAAAGAGTTACGGATAACTTACAAGTATAAACTTACTTAGTTCAAGTACTAAATTTATCATTATGACAATTATAAATCTAAATATTTTTATTTCCAACAATCCAAATTTAAATTTACAAAATATAAACAAAATAAATTACATTATTGTTGTTTTACTTTATTAATTCATAGCTGATTTATTTCTCATGTCAGAAGAAAGAGATTACTACTTAAAAGTGAATCTGTTCTTAACAAACGTGATCTTCACTATATTATAATTCATAAACATTGTGGCAGATTACAAAAATGCTAGTTCGAGTTATATTAAAGAATAAAATAACAATTGTATTTAAACAAAATCTAAAAAAAAACATCTTTAAAGCAGGAAAATCTCGTCTAATGCCTTCCCAGGAGGCAACGTACCAAGAATAGAAGATACATTCCCTCGCTGAATTGCGATACCGAGGCGCTGGATTATGAAGGTGGTCGAGCGAGCATCACCTGAAACGATCTGTATTCGCCGACCAACTTCTTTAATAAAATTAAGGCCTGCCGTGCCCCAAGTACCACTTGACTCAATTGCGATAGCAACAAAAATATACTGTGCAAGTAGATTAGAATATTTTCGATTTTTATCGGCCTCTCTACGAATAGCAGCACCACCCGCTTTCAAGGAAGAATGAGTAACATTTGAAATGGCGAAAGTATCAGCGTAGGTGAAATCCCATAAGAGAGGTCTTCTTCTTTTCCATGGAACTAGTGTCATTCCATCAGGTCTCTTACCGTCGAAGCGGCTACACCCAGATGGTTCTCGTACCGATGGTACGTTAGCAGAAACTAGAGCTCTGAGGATGAAATCATTGACACTAGAATGACGCATGTGTCTACCAGCACTCCTGATAAGGAGACCGTGAAGTCCCCGTTGATCCACGAATGCTCCACAGGCTGGACAACGATGAGGTTCACAGACGTCTGCTCTTAAACGTAAGGCAACAGCAACCCGGAAGCTTTCATTCGAAAGATGTAGGTCAAGAGGAGGAGAAGACAAAGCTTGGAGCCAAGCACCGGACTCAGGTGAATACGCTGCTAGTAGCCTGGCTTTATCTTCAAGACAAGTAGCGGATTGTAGTAACTGCGATTGTGTACGTTTGATGATAGGATCGTCCCAAGAAGACTGGGGGCTATTGACATCCAAAAGAGGAGAACTTGATCCACTTAACGTAGACCATTTTGCTGAACAATCTTGAATAGAGGCGTCCGGGTCGAGGCAAAGGCCCAGTGGAAGGATCGACTCAACGAGATGACGAGAACCATGGAAAGTCGCTAAAAAGGACGGAATCGCCAAATCCATGGCCAAGTCCACCTGACCGAACGGGTAGGGTAGCCTGTAACCAAACCTTGCCACTCAAAGAACAATTAAGGATCGATTCGAGGCCTGCCTGTAAAACACAATCGTAACTCTGTAATAAGGACTCTTCCGGCCAAGAAGGAGAACAACGTAAAAAGTACATTAATCGGGGGATGGAAATGAAGCACGAAGTAGATAGAATGCTGAATGTGCTGAAATCGAAGATAAGCGGGAAAAGAAAAATTCAAGCTTAGAAATCTTCTCAATCAGTAGACTCGGTAGGGCCTCTGTAGAGATGGCGTAGCCAAGTAGATATGCTGAATCAGAAGTCATAAATCGTATTCCAGGAGCCAAGTCCATGAATCTTGAATAAAGAGCGTCGTTCTGGTCTTGCGGAACATTTAGAAAACTAACTTCACACTTCGAAAAATTCAGATGTAAGCCAATTTCTGAAGATGCATCCCGAATGTTAAGTAAGGTAGAAAGAACTAGGTCTGGATCGTCCGCGATAGTGCCATCATCTAAATACCATAAGTTTAATTCGGTTGTTATAGAATTGACAATAGATTGTAGTGTAATTGCAAAAAGAGCAGGACCGAGGGGATCACCCTGTTGGACTCCACGTTGAGATAAAATGATGTCATCACCCAGAAAGAGATCACCAGGTTGAGAATAACACTGAAAAACATAATGATAAATCAACGGGAAATCTTTTTGAATCACCTTTAACATGGCATTGCGATTTAATTCGTTAAAGGCATTGCAAAAATCAAGCTTTACAACGACTTTTGGACAAGGATGATGAGATGAAAAGTAAATGGACAGCCACTTCGGCACCATAAGGAACACATACTCCTAATTGGTGAGGGGATAGAAAAGTATTAACGGAATTACGAATTCGAAAACATATAATTTTTGCTGTCAAACGACGCCACACATTACCGATCGCAATGGGACGAATTCCTCCACAGTTCTTTCTTAAGGCGATCAAGCTGGCGCCAAAGAAAATTGGACGAACATCTGTAGGTACTTCTCCAGAAGAGATAATAGAAATAAAATAGCATAAAGAAGTAATGAGTTGATCTTTTAAGCCAACATCATTACATATCAAAAGATCTTTAACAATCGAAGGACGAAGACCATCCAATCCACCTGCGGATCCAGAAGGGAAAGAGTTTATAGCTTTTAAGAGTTCGGAGGCAGACACTCGAGACATTATGGAAGCAAAAGGAAGAGGATCCGGAAAAATGAAAGAATTAGATGGAGGTGGATGTTTTTTTTCTTTAAATCTTTCAAGATATTGGCGTCTGGTGTAACTACTATGTCGTCGGAGGTAAGTAAGCGAACCGCACCACGAATATCTCCATCAACAATCTTGTTTTCAACCATCTTGATGTTGAAGGAATCAGTAGATGAGCTCGTTTTCCGTCGTTTCGTTGAAGGGCAAGGAATTGCATCACGATGATTGTCGAGCCAACAACGAACTCCTTGCTTAACCCAAGCAGTGAGATTAGTCACATGATGAGACTGTTGTGGTACGCGCAGAACAGCATAAGGAAAGAAGAAAATGTCCATCCAGGTATTTACATCGTTTGTTCTGACCGCTTGACTAATCACTGCCTGGAGAGCTTCCGCCACTGCAGAAGGTGCACCTCTGGGGACTCGACGAAGAAGAGGAATAGAAGACTTTAATCTACTAAGCAACTTCTTAGTTTCAGATAGCGAGGACTTGAGGGCATTGGAATTACTGTGGACGAGACTGGAAGACGATGCCGGAAGGAGAACAGGAGCAGTAGAGAATGAGACACTCGTTCTACTAGAATCCTGATGAGTTTTGCCAACATGAATAGAGAGTCCTCTTGAAGTTGCAAAACATTTGCCGCAATGAGGGCAAGAAGCATCATTTGAACTCCTCGGCAAGAAGGCATAAACACTAGAGGAGAATACATTATCCGAGGAAGTCAACGTTGTGGTTCCCGAAGATGCTGCAGAATCAACACTCGTTCCCTCATTGTCATCAGAGATCAAGGATGAATCATGTGGAAGAATATTAAGAAAGTTCGATGAAGCAGCAGACATCGTTCAAGGAAACAAAGAATCATTTAAGCGAAGTAAAACCCATTACACATTCAAATATTTGAAATGTAATTGTTGTAATAACGGCAGCAAAACATCACACTTAAATACAAAAGCAACAGCTGCTCCAACAAAACATAACAAAATGAAAATCAAATCACATCACTAAAGTCAAAACACTTCGGATAACGATTAACAGATCAAATCAATGGATTCATCACCATAATATACATTACGATTGTATTACTCAAAACTGATTAAATCCCGGAGCGGATCTAAAGCACGTCTATACATTGCAACAATCAACAATCATCTATCTTATGTAGATGATTCCTGATCATCATAGCTTAAAAATATATTTTTGACCTCTTTTCACACATACAAGTAACATACACAAAGTGAACGATTTTCATGCAAGTATTTATTCTGGGTTATTCATACAATGGGGTACGATGGTACACTTTTCAGTCTTGTATTCTTGGGTGTGTCCAGAGGACAGGAGCTGAGCATAAACCAGAATAGGACTCTTTAGGAAAGTGTAAAAAAAATCTTGATTGTATTTGTACTCTCTAGATTAAAACAGTTGGCTGCATTATACCAAATCAAGGATGAAAAGATAGAAGCATTCCAAAACCTACTAAACGCCATTCTTTTGAATATAATTACAAAACCACATTAGAGCAAAATCATTTTTTGTAATATGTGTAAGGATATTTCTTACGTAATAATAGTAACTTAATTCTTTAGATCGATTGGTTTATACTTATCTAAAATGGCGTCGTCTTCTTATCCTGTAACACATTTCCAAGGTTATTAATATATTTCTTTATCTAAACTTGTTTTTCTTATTGTTGGAGTATCCGAAATATTAACTTAACATTTTTCATTGTTGCGATGACCAGTTCTTATTTATACCTAAGGTAGTATTCTCTTTAATGTGTCAAAATTGCAGTTTTACAGGATATTTGCTCTCTTTGTTAATGAGCATGAGCTACGTTCAACCACTTCGCATCCCTAGCTTCTTAAATGTAATTATTGACTTTGATAAAATTATGTAGTTTTACAATTGATGCCACAGACTTATCATTCTCACCTCATATTGTACGTAAATGACAAAAAAGTTTCGAATAACACCAAAGACACAGACTTGGAAGTAAAGAAAGAGAAGAGAAAATTAAGATTTTTCCGGGTTGTTTACAAAAATAATTTCCTTTTTGCTAATTTTACGGTACCCATTAATAAAAAAAGAACGTAAATTATTTTGGCCAATTGCGTCAGGATAGATTATTATGTAACTAATTTTAAAAGTTATCTGATTTTTATTTCAGAACAACATGAACCTTGAATCACTTCCTAGAAAGAAACAATTCTAGAATTATCTTAAGCAGTTTAGGGGTACAGACCTGATAATCTGATCCAATTTAATCCCAAATGCTTTGCCTGAAATTGAATCAAAGAGTAGGAGTAATTTCTAATCTGATTTAATGGTACAGTATTATAATGATCGAATGAACCTACATTCAGTACTGTATTTTACAGCTGTAAACTAATTAACGGTCAGTTTATATCACTGCTGAAGTTGAGACCTAACGCGGCGGAACGAAGTTCCGGCATAACTAATATCTAGCCTCTAGAGTACCGGTATAAATTCACCAAGTAACCAATTCACCATTAGAGACTTAATAATCTGGAAACTGCTAGTAGCATTATGATCTTATATTCTTGTCTAGATAATTTGTATTAACTATATATCCATTTGTTTTTAAAATAATAAATCACCACTAGCAACTCAATTTTGTTTACTGATGTGTGTTAAAATTTACATTGGCTATCCTTCCTGCTATTGTAAATTTAAGTAAAAATACCTTTTACAAATTTATAGGTTTATAATTGTACAGTTCTGCCTAAAATATTTTTCCAATTTTAGCACTGATTCTTTTCTGCAACTATATATATCAACTGCTTTTGAAAAAAAACAACATAGTAACCTCTTGCCATTTTATAACGTCTGTCGCTAGATAGGAGAATCGCAAATTATTTACTTTTTTAATTAAGCCTAATAGTAGGTTAGGTTAGCATAGGTCATTATGAGATACAGAAAAGTAAGTTTCTAAAGTCCATCCGTGAAGGAATATCAACTGCCAAGCTTTTGACAATCTTTCGTCTCTCAAAATCACAGTTTGCTTAGATGACATCATTGCGCAAGTCAAGAACGTTGATAATGGTGTTTCCCCAAACTTTGTTTTGTGTTCATTCAGTTCGATGTTTTATCCGGACCCAAATATAACTGAACGTAACCTAACTCAACCTTAACAAATCTAAGATATCCTGAAATAAGCAAACTGAAATAAAGTTGGAAAAATTATAAAATCAAATGAATATCTTTGAGCGCATAGGTAATGTACACCTTAAATGGGCATATAACAAAAAATTGTCAATGTAGGCGCTCTCTTTGCATATCTCAAATATTAGGTAACCGGTATCACAACGAATCATTATTACAGAGCAATGGGTTAGGCATACGAAACATCTTTGATTGTAAAATATATTATGATTAGATTTCAACACTTATGCAGCTACAGTAGCAGAGATTTATTAACATGAAATTGAGCCTAGAGATATGTTGAAAGTACTGTATGTATGCAAGTAAGGCGCAACTATATGCACTATCGCTGAGCTACTGATAAAAAGCTAACAATATCTAGGTTTTACCCAGCGGCCGAGTCCCAAAACAGCACACTCACGGGAAAATAACGTGATAATTTGGTCGACGAAATCAAAATCACGTCTTTGTAATGAAATTACGTCGCTATTACGTGACATTTTGGTCTTTGAGTTGACGTAATCCTGTCATGTCTTATCCTCTAGTTTTTGGCGACATGCTATGATTATATCTCGTTTTCGAGAGCGACTGCGTGATCTTAGCCAATGTGGTTGGAGCAAAACAGCGAATTTGTTGGATTCACCTATGTTATGTGTATGCCATTGCTTTCTAAAGTGCGGTTAAAATGCAAAAGCACCGGGATCAAACGATTGTTTTGGAACAGATTGATTCAATTATATGTTAATTTGAAACAAATACCTACAGGAACAAGCTGTCAGTAGAGGAGTTTTACATACGTTGTTTGGTTTGTGACATTTATCCATCATTTCGACGTCTTTCGCATCAATTTTCGAGCTAAACATGACGTCATTTTCACGTTTGTGTGCTGCTTGGGATCGAATTGTAACATTTGGGTGTTTTCAGTCGATCCTGAGGATACATGTACTGCAACGACAACAATGGTAGTATCTTATTTACTAACTCTATATCTTACGGAACTCGCAAGTTCATCGCCACAGTAACAAAGGTTCGCCATGAGATTCTATCTTGGGCAAAACCAAGCCAGTTTTAATAAGAAAAACCTACTTCTCGAAGATCCCTTCTAATATTGCCGTCCCGTTTTATCCTATAAAGCGCGATAATGACAGCTATAGACCTTTTAAACAATTATGAATATGAATTTTCTGAAATGTCGATCTGTGCCTATTTGTATAGAGTAAGGTATAAGTCTGAAGACACTTGCAGTGTTGAAACCGCTGCGGGATTTTTACCGAACCTTTGATAATGACAATGGGAGAGTGGGTAAAATTGTAAATTTCGTAACTTAACATGTCTAAATGTTACAATTTAAGGATTTGAATACTTGCACATGAATTTGTAAGTAAAAATCAAGATTTTGCAGATACTATTTTACATAATGCAAGGCAATCTAAAAAGTTCTTATCCTTTTTGATAGTACGAAACAGATAGGTATACAGAAAATGTCATTTACTGTTAGTCTTCAAGGTAAACCCCATCCGCATCCAGTATCTTTCGCCAACGTTCTTGCAATGCCCTGGTGGTTAAACTTGGACGCAAAGTAGGCCGTGAATGCCCGCCGCAAGTCTGCCTCATTGGCGAAAGATTTCTCACCAACAAGGTAGATTGACCAGGGAATGCAAAAGTTCTGTTGGCGTATAGTTCAGAGAGTACCGTGGATGGTACATTGTTTCTCAGCCAAGTCCCTGTATGGTATCCCTGACAACCCGCGCCACATGAGTCCTGGGATTGTCGGTAAAGAACAGTACACCCTTGCGAATCACCAATTGGCTGCAGTGCCTGTTGCACACGTTCCAACTGCTTGTGAGCATAGGTGCGCACTGATAGTTTGTTCGGTGGTAGCACCTCGTAGTGCATCACTTGGCAATTAGTTTACCAGATGCAGAACATGATCTTGCGTGGTGTAGAGCTGGTCTTGTACGACTGCTTGTCGTACAGTGGTGTCTCGTGTATGTGTAACTACACCACACACTACTAACGAATACTCGGAGGTCCCTGGCACAAAAAAAAAACATTCATTTCTGTTACAAAGTAGATTGGCAACACTGATAACTGGGGTTCTTGGGGTGGCGACATACACAGTATTTTTGTATTCTGTCTGATAAACCTTTTGACAATTTTGGTGAAGATGGGTCTAATGAGAATGGAAGTAATTTGAAAATATGTGTATTTTAAAAAGATCAGGTTGCCAACACTGAACGACTGCAGCAATCAAAACCTTTCTAGCGGCTCCTAGCTAGTCTAGTCCAGACCTTTCCCACAACATCTATATCTACTCCTTCTGGTTCCTCAGATGTATTTTCTAGATACATACAGACAGACACGGACTAACTGAGCGGTATTATAATGTCCCTTAATGTTAGCTACGCTGTCAAGGACCTAACAAATAAAACAATTGTGCGAATATGACAAGTTAATTGTGTTGAGTTCGATGCAATAGACCTTAAACCTGTTAAAGTTATCACTAAAATGCGCACAACAAACATCATGGTACAATAATTCTTCTAATCGCCCATAGATGTCCGCGACATTTCTTTCATTCTATTTTTCTTCAATTTGTTACTTTCACTTACTTTCTGAGACAGAGTTTCAAATACAAATTAGACACTTTTCTCCAGCTAGAAGTGTACTATTAAATTATTCATACCAACTAGTGCAATAGCGTTTCCTTTCTCCAAGAAACAAGTCTTGTTAAAGAGTTTCTCCTTTCAATGATAATTTAGTTAGCTACTATGTTGTCATTTCCGCTGATCACTGGGACAAAAATTTTCGATATTTTTGTAAAGGCACATCGGAACAATTTACGTTCGTGTCTTGCTTAATTAGTTGATCTTAAATTTGGCCGCAATGCAGGTGGGTTGCTTGGCGGGTGCATGGATTATGTTTGTTACCCACCACTCGCCAAGCAACTCACTTACACTGAATCCACAGATTTACGAGCGAGTAATGAAGCAACACACGGACTTACTGCGTCCCAAACTGTGGCCTCAAATTTATGCTAGATGTAAGTTCGTGTTTTTTTTTTTAGTTTGGCACAATTCGGGACGTAGTACTTACTACACTAGATTAATTAGATTAAATAGTAATTCTACTTACGTTTTGATTTCTTTAGAAAATTAAAATTTGATAAAATTGCACAGCATTTTATACTAAATATAAGGTTTCCTTAGCAGATAAAAAATCAAAATAATTATTTTGATTTTCTTAGAACAACTAGTCATCAATACAAAAAAAAATATAAATTAAAATTCTTTGCTGTTCAGTAATCAAAATGACGGAAAAATTGTGCAATCTAGTTGTAAAAATGTTCATGTCCTAGACATCTCTCGACTAGAGCTAAATTCAGGGTATATCCACCTAAGCAATATTAATTTGTTCTTGAATCTACCGATCAATTTATTCGACATTGAGTGGAATACTTAATAACGATATATGTATATTGACATATTGTCACACTCTAACAATAGTAATTTTCAATTACTAACATGAGTGCTTTGAACGTCCTTAGTTGAAACTTGAAATTATTTTTTTTTTCTACAAAAATCAATCGCTACTATCGTACAGAATAGACTATTCTTCGTTAATTATTCGCTCTACCATAATTAATGATTTTTTTCATCTTTGCTAAGTCTTAATTCATCAATTTCGAAATATATAAATTATATATTCTTTCTTCAGTCCAGTCTAGTGGGACTAAGGAGGACATAGTCTCTGTGGATCAGTTTTGTTAATCATGACAGGAAGACGATATGATGAAGAAATTCATTCTAATTAACAAAATAAGAGCAGATTTAATTTAATAAGTTCAACAGCATGGATTTTCGCCACCAATAATACCAGTTAGCCCAAGGTAATAGAGATACTCGTCGAACGAAAATCTCTAGTTATATTTTTTCTGTCTGCTACATTACTACTGACATTATGAAATGCCGAAACTATCTGTTTTACTCGGACATGCTTAACTCAAAAAACAAGTAGCTTATGTTTTAGACGAAATGTGTTTAAAATAATAGGCGGGGAAATGGTATGCGCATGTCGCTTCGTTCTTAAATAAGAAGGTGTTTCTGTTTCCTTGGTTATTTCGAGAAAAAATAGGTGTTTCCAAGCTATTGCATCATTACCCCATGTTTAGTGCCACATACCTTTATCTCTCACAATATTACATTTACTGAAAAACTGACTTCAGAAACATACTTCCCGTAAAATCCTAATTCAGAATGAGATATTACATGACCATTTCTCATTAAAGAAAATCAATCGAGATTCAAGATGGCGGCCATGAAAAATATACCCTCCACAAGGTAGCGCCTTTCACCCAGTACTCATTACTATGTATTTGCTTTCATTTCTTTCAGCAATTTAATAGTGTAATGGCATTTCAACACTTCTTATCACTATCCGCAGACAAGAATTTGACTATTGTATCATCAATATCTATCTAACAAATTGCGCTCGGGTTGCAAAAGTTTGCATGCAAACATATTTTGACATCCTAATCATGACGCGAGAAAAAGAATCATACCTTTTTTCTGCCCCATCAGAATGTTTGCTTATTAACTGCTCCAAACTAAGCATACATATTATTCGATGCAATAGAAACATAAGAACTCCAGTTATCAGTGTTGCCAACCTAATTTATAAACTTTATTGCTTGTGTATTTAAAATGCTATCAAAGGACCGGAACTTCAAGCTGTTATGGTGCTAAGTATTCAATAAAATTTAGATAGTTCATTCTCCTAATCGTTCATAATGGCCGCCCTTATCTTATTCTAATTTGCTTCAGTTTATTCTAGTTTACATAACTTATGAAATAGGCACTCAAATTTTAATTTAATGTTTTTATCCATCAAGACGTGGGCTACAAAATTATTTGAATCTAATATTGTTAGAATGCTTTTTCTGAAGGCGCGTTTTCTGAATGTAACAACATATATCACTGCTTTTACTTCTTTGCTGACAAAACATGAAATATTGAGAAACTATGATTTGAGAAAGTATGAAATATGATTTCTTAATGTCAAAATATTTGTTATAAACTGCCATGTTTGGAGTTGCAACAACTATTTTTTACGTTTACAAATAACTTAATTTTAAATCGCTCAATGCTTTATAAGAAGTGAAACAGTGCAGTTCCATAAATACCATAATTACATTTATATTTTGCACATTTAAATTAGATTCAATATGTGATACATTCGTAGTTTGTAAATATTTTGTGCGTGACAATTTGTTGTAGCCATGGCATAACGGAAATAAAATTAGGTGTAGAATTATCTAATTTTCGAAAAAAAATAACACTACTTTAACTACAATTTTTACAAACCACTACAGAGTGTAGTCAGTAATACTTATCCGATCCTTTGTTCTAGTCATCCAAATGTTTTGCTCTTCCATTTTCTAATCATTTATATTCGGGAAACCGATTCACTTGTCCATTGCAGACTGCAAGTAGCGACCTTGTGCAAGTAGGGGGATGAACCACAAACAGGTCTTCCTGTCCGATCTTCAGGGCCCAATATTCTGAAACCTACAAATACATTTTCATTAACGATCGGAAAAGATAATATAGAAATGGATTTAGTCATATTTTGTGTGTGTTCTCTGTGGGTGGATCAGTTTTCTAATTTTCTCTAAAACTCTAGGATTTCATGAATTGATTGCTAGATGGAACATTGATTCTGGATCCAATTTTAGCAGTAGATCCCGCTATTGGGATATCGTACTATGCAAATCAAGAGCACGCTTATGAAACGCAATCTTCAGGTCAAGCATTTGTCTCCAGAAAGACAAACAATTATCACTGTTGTCAACATCTTGTGTGGTGACTTATAGTCTACAGAAAGAATACTGTATAAATTATTCCCATACTGGATTCGAACTCAGAGCCTTGGAGACGTTAACCTGGCGCTTCAAACCACACCACTCCACGAGTCATAGATGTAGAAACTACGACTGGTGCGAATGGAAGGTGCGGGCTCCATAACTCATTACACTGTGAAATATACAGAAACGGGCTTGGAAGACCTTCAGAATAATTACGAAAGTATATTTGACCGTTTCATGCGTATATTTGTATGGTTAAAGAGGGGAATATTTCTTTAAAAATGTTTACATTAGACTGAACAGTCCACTAAGAATTGTGTCAGACATATTGAAAAAAAGTACGTGAAAAAGAAAGCGGAAAATTTGACACAGATCTTTTTCCGATTCTGAATATCAAATACCTGAAGCATGTGAAAAAACAATTAAACTTGGCAAGCAAATCGAGCTGAATGACAAATACCACCGTACCAATAAAAACAATAAGTAAATACTTACTAGTTCTGAATTTCAGGACTGAATTATTTTGAATAGGTACATACAGATGACTCACACTAAGTGTTCTTTAACAACATTTGAATACTTAAACATATCCTTCTTGTAATACGTATAAGATTATCTCGCACTCTCTTAGTGTAAGATTTTTTAAACAACAATTTTCTGTGGGTGGTGTGTCTGCATCTTCCTCACCACTTGACTTCACTCATATTGTTTAGATGAATTTATGATAAATTAAACGTTTTAATTTCAACATTTAGGATAATATTATGGTTACTCTAAAGTATCTGATTCGTTAAAATTTATCCCAAGGTTTTGCTATTGTCTCGATGGTATACAAACCGTAGTAGAATCAATGTTCTAAACATAATTTGCAGTAACCGGGTCACCGAGCCATACACAGGAGAGTAGAATTTGTAGTAAAAAAATTACCATGTTTGTGTAGTTTTACTTTTCAACACGAAGATATCTAGGAGATGGTGTGCATGATGACGCATTTCACGAACTGAACTCTTTGTTAGTAATGTGTTTAATGTGTAATTTTTCAAGTCCTTTAAGACAGCAATACAACCCCTAAGACCATTGAGACAGTTTGCGTACATGAACATGCATATTCACATTCCTTTTTGCAATCATATTCTAATATTCACTAAAAGTAGAGTTATATGTTTTGATAGCCCCATGAAGCATGTACCGTCGAAAATAAGTTACGGCCAAGAAATCTAAATAATAGGTAAAATATTCCCTCCTCATTTGCTGAATGATTTTTGACGTCAGCGGGCACCAAATACGCGTTCTGAAATGACATTGGTCAGTGCCTCTGTGACGTCACGTGGCAGGTAGAGTAATTCGCGCGCCCGGCGTCGTCTGCTTTGCGAACGCGTTATTCCACCTTGGTTATTCCATTTCATTTCCGCCGGCTTGTTAGTTTCTCAATTTATATTCAACGCACAGACTAATAGCAATAATAATACTAAACAGTAATACTTGTAGACAAAGTAAATTTTGATTTCTCTATTATAATAAATCTAAATTAGCAAATTAATATTCTAATAAACTTACCTAGTGGTAGTATTTGAGTACTTAATGGGGAATTGTAATAATAATCCTAGTGGACGACAGAAGTTGCTGTTGCTGAAATCCACTGTTTCTTCTTTTTCGTGGCGTATTTTTTTTCATAGCTTCTGATTTGTAAAAGGCTGTTGTTGGTAACCTTTTACCAGTAACACAAATTGAAAATTTGGAAGACCAACTTACATTCCGCTCTATTGTATTAGAAGACAATGTGCTCATAACAGACATTTTTTTTCAATGAAAAACTAAAGCAGGAACAAAAAAAAGACCCAGTATACATTAATATCATTGCAGCATTAAACGGACAGCATCCAGAAGATACAGCAACAATACAGCCTCTAAAATATCATTGTTTAAAGGATGGTGTGCTATATTGTTAAAGAAAACACCCAAAATTAGGTGAAATATATTTGTTATGTATACATAAAAGTCTGATCGGGACGGGCGTAAGCCATAGTGCTGTTACCGCCCATAAAATTAATTTTATCTTTTATCTTTTTACATAAAAGTCTGATTCAGCAATGGTTTGAAGGTAGACACAAAAAAGCAAGCGCTGGACACCCTGGGTTGACTAAATTGTACAGAACATCATTATTAAAATATTGCCTGCCATCTATGAAGCAAACATTAGCTGATTGTTTGAAAAATGTGACAAGTGTCAACGCTATAAAACCTTTCCTAAAAAGCCACGAGGGGAACTTCTGTATCACCCTGTAGGAAATTTAGGTGAACAATACATCTTTGATACACCTATAGTTTCCAATAGAAACATCAGAAAGTATATCCATATAGCTGTTGAAAATGTGTCGCATCTTATAATAGTAGATTCTATAACAGCACAAACAGTTATAGATTTTATTGAGCAAGAAATAATTCTCAAGTATAGATGTTTAAATTCTTGTGTTTTTAACACATCCAATACACTCCAGTATAGCATTACGTGCTTTCGCAGAAAAGTACAAATTTGAACTAAGGTTCAATCGAAGCTTCTCGTACTCAAGCACTGGCTAATGTGAAGTAAGCCAGAAAACTATTCAATCGGTACTCAAATTTTATGTACAAAATGACATGAAATCATGAGATAGGTACGTCTCATACGCTACATTTCAGAAAATCCAGAGGGTATTAATTTGTTTTCCCTACAAACAAATTATTAAACAAATAAACCATACTATTAGGAACTTTATAATCTTTAATATATTGATCATATGTTGTACAGACATTCAAATATTAATCACTTTAACAAACTATTAAAGTATTTCAATGGAATTTACTTGACACTTGACGTGTGTTAATGTTAATCTGGAAGAATTTTGAATTTTGTCTACGGCCTTTAGCCTGATGTTTGATATTAATCACAATAATGGAATGCTGAATTTCTTCAAGGTTATTTCTTCCAAGACTTTCATGAAAATGGTCTAAACAGACAAAAAATGTGCGATACGTAAAATCAGAATCTTATCACCTAGTTTGAAAAATGAACGTAGGGAAACTGAAAATATGTAAGGAGTTTATGATTTATGTTTGTGTATTGTGCTTGCGTAATTGTGTTTATTTGGTAGTGTTTTGTACAATTAAACTTAGAGTAAAGAAACTTATACAATTCTAGCACAAGAACAAGAAAGAACAAGGAAATGTACAAGATAAAACATAAAACAATAATAATTTGTAAGACGAAATAACAAAAATAAAAAGAGTAACGAGAGCTTTTGCTCCGTGAAATCGAAATGTAATAATTAGATATTGATGCTAATTTATAATTTAAAAAGTGAAAGGTATATCGGGTCTCAAGAATATCAGATGTTAATAATTATCTATTTTACTTCATTGTCAAGTTAATTTTAATTCAATGTAAGAAGAAATAAAGAATTTAATAGTTAAAAACGGTTAAAGTGTTTCTATGAAGCAACTAAAAGATAAATTAATTGACGTTCGTTTCTCGCTGTGTTCCGTTCCGTTCCGTTCATATGGCAAAATTTTCAGGAGTTGAAGTTTCGGACGACGAGTCCATGCCTTCTATATGTGATGACTTAGTGGCAAGATGAATGAAATATTGGTCATAAAAGACAGAACGCAACTGTCGCAGTTCTGTATTATCAGGAATTGATGTAAAATGTAAAGTTATTAGAAAATATGAAGAGAAATGAAGAGGGGAGATGGAATATCTGCTGCTGAAAGGCGACTTGAATCACTGAGATGTTGTGTGAACTACTGTATTTAGATTATTTATAAAATCGGAATTGTACTGTT
>JAGDQP010039816.1:1349-17551 GCA_022664845.1 Lepisma saccharinum | reverse complement strand
ATATAAATAAGAACACCCAGGCCTAACCATTGAGGGTAGAGAAACGAAATTTGTCATAAATGCGTATCATCAAGAGTAGGTTTTAAGAAAGTTACGAAATTTGAAAAAAGTCGCCATCTTGAATCCAATAGAACCGATTAAAATATATGTGCATATCTTACATATGTATGTTTCTCGGCCATACTGGATCCAATATGGCGAATCTTTTCAAATTTCAAATTTTTATGGTAAACTACACTTCATGATAAACTTTTATGCCAAATTTCGTTTATCTAGTTCGGCCTGGATGTTCTTTTGATCTTATATATATATATGATTTGTCCGCCATATTGGATTGAAAATGAAAATTTTCTTCAAATTTTGTAATTTTCTCGTAATCTACTCTTGATGATACATCAGCATATCAAATTTCGTTTGTCTAGCTTCAGTGATTTGGACTGGGAATACTTTACATATATAGATGTTTTTCCGCAATTTTTTGTTCGAAATGGCGACATTTTCAAAATTTTTATATAAGTAACTTTGTAGGAAATTTACATTGCGAATCCTCTCAAATTTTCAATTAAAAAATGTTCTCTTAAATCTACAGGAATGGAATTCTATGCTAAAAGCTGTCTTTTAGCCGCCATTTTCCAAGATGGCGGCGCGAGCGGCTGTTCCCCAACCCAAAGTTACAAATTTAGCATAGTAGTTAGGGCTCTAAAGTGTACAATCGTGACAAATTTCAAAACTCCTCAGCCTTTTGCACCCAAACGTACCTAACAACTGGACGATATGGGGATGTCATATCCGGACGGATAGCGGATAATTTTCGGATGTCGGCTAATATACAGATAATGGGTAATATTTGGATGACGGATGAATCCGGATGGTTAAATGGATACCGAATAATTTGTCATCTGGTTGTCCGGAAATTTAAGCCATATCAAGAAGACAGCATAGAGATATTAATACTGTAGGATTTGGCTCGTTTTAGCTCGACTCGACCCGAAACTCGAGTGAATTTCGAGTCGAGTTTCAAGTCAAGTTGAAAGATTTCTCTTACGAGTCGAGTCGAGTTTAACGAAAACTCGACTCGAACTCGCTCGTGTCCATCCCTATTTGAAATAAAGAAAAAAAAAAACTTCCTTTCGTATAGAACTAAATGGGCAAACTATATAACAGACTTAATATTTTATATTATTTAACATGTTTACAACAAGAATGATGCAATCATTATGTGAGGTCTCCCGAATACTGTATAAAACTGCATTAATTCAACTTTTAGCTAAAATTGGTCTTATGCGGTTCTAGCTCTCAAGTACAGAAATATCATACCAAGATACGTAATCCTTATATTGATACCAACCCAACAGGTTAGAGCTACTAAAAGAGAAGTCATTTTGACGAAATATATTGAACTGTAAGTGAAGCCTAATTTCACAAATAGTAGTTGGGATTCTGCTTTGCCACGTTCAATTTATCAAATTCTCGCTGTATTTTTTGCATTAGAAGACTCTTTCTTTGATTGACACAACTTGTCGGCTGAGAATTATAAGGTTCTAACTACATAGGATTTTAATGTTAGAATCCTATAGTTCTCAGCCGACGAACTGTGATCGGGTCGTGCCGCGGCTGTCATGTACCATTTCGAATTGTTCAATCTACACTTACTCTAAATTTTATACCAAACCAGTTCAAGAATAATTGCAACGAAGAATCTATTCATATATAGTCACATTGTCAGACTTAAAGAAATTAAAGCCCGAAAATGACGTACTCGCAATATCGTTCTAACACACGTGTGTCATGGAAAATCAACACTAAAAGATCAAGATGGTCTGAAGAATAGGGTGACTTTAAAATGCAAATAGCAAGTGCTGTAGGTTTTATATTTTTCTTTCACCAGTTAAGAATCATGATATATTGGACAAATTCAACTTTTCAGTAACGGACATATAGCTGATCTCAATTTGTGTGAAATATTTACTGAAACACTTGAAATCGATTCAAATAGATGAATAAGAATTTTATCGCAGTGTCGGTCACATCTACAATATTATTCTGAATCGGATCGATAAATAATTTCGAGACGATCCGGTTTTCATAGCTATACTTCATGGAGGGCTATCTATGTACTAAGCTGAATTTGGTTATCAATCTCACTTGGAGCAGAATGTCGCTGTAAACTTTTGATCCAGTACTGCAGTCATGTATCAAAATGGTAAAGTTACACGATTTTGAATTGAACTGGATCAAATGTAAATTGTACCATATACCAAATAATAGTAAGCCTTAGCTTCCACTCATTTCAGACAAAGTTACCAAATAATTAGACAATTGATAACATGAAAACTATTGAATATATCTTAATACTAATTTCACCATTGCATTTGTGAGACTATTCTGGTCCAGATTGATAAATCACATGACCTACTTCCTATCTAAAACCCTGACTGGAATCCAAAGTAACGGATTTCAAGATGGCGGACATGCTTCTGTTATAGCGCGAAATGTTGCCAACCTCTCACGTAATATTACGATATGATTAATGTTTTGATGATCACCTTAGTTTAGGAATTAAAAGAGCATCTTTTGGCTTTAGAATGACCCTTGCGGGCAAATTTGACTTTGGTTCAGTGAAAGACAGTTACCGTTTAGCAGCTAAAGAAATAATTTAAAAGCTTCAGTACACTGTATCAGTTAATTATATGTGCACCTCGAACAAATTACTTTGTACTCCAATGTGTACTTTCCTTGTCGGAGTGAAAGCATGACTCGATAAAAGCTTTTGGGATAAGATAAACTGTTTGAAGTTTGTTAGAAACTGAAATGCATTTCGAAATCGTGGTGAAGCAAGTAGAAAGCCACAGTTTATTGCATTACAGTAGTATTAACTTCATGTAAAATGAATACACACTTTTATTTTGAAAATTGACAAACTTAGAGATTTTGAAAGTAGTACTAAATGTACTGTATAAGTAAAGATGCTATTCTTTACTTCAAAATTTAATATTTTCGCTACTTGTAGTTACTGTAGTTCATACATTTATACGACTCCAAAGAACAAACGAACAGCCTAAGGGAAATTAGAAAGCTCCGCCTAGTTTTTGTTACTCATACAAATTCATTTTGTTTGCAGGATTTACTCGGAATTAAGGCGATTTTCGACATGGGTTCATTAGAAAGTTTTGATTAAATTTGAGATGCATAGGAAAGGCGTATAATTCCGAACGCGGGGTAATGCCGAATGCATGTGTTTAAGATATGGCAACCGCGGATGTGCTTTTAACTCCTTTAGTTGTTAGCACATGTAGCACAGCTTCGATTCAGAGCACAAGGTGACGACTGAATGTTAAGAAGATAAATTCATCTAAATACGAGTAAGTTCATCTTTCCCTATTTTCACCTAAGGTAAGTGTGAACGTAGAATCTTCAATACCTAGCAACGAGCGAGTTTCATTATTATTATAAACACAACACAATCTCTTAATGAAAGGGAAGTTTAATGTCTAGCTTTCTTTGTTTACTGAAGTAAGGGGAAATTCCAGTATTGTATGCAGTGGGGTAGTTACAACCATAGTGTTTGGCATTCTCCAAAACGGTTCGCCGTTCCCCCACATACGCAGTTAAATGCCAGTTCGGTATTACCCCATAGGGACCGGTGTTACCCCATTTCAAACCTTTAGAAATTTATTTTTATCTCAGTAGGATATAGAGTCAATTTCACGTCATGTATATCCAACACATCAATATATAAATACGTTATAAACAATTTTCCATGCATGCCTTAATTTCTCCATGGAGAAATGGTAAAATCTTTAAGTGTTCGCCATTACCCATATATAATCTATAATTACATTTTATGGCTTTAGTTTGGAATCAACCTGTTTGTTGATTTTGAAGCTTTGTGTACTCCAACAGATTGTACTGTAAAATAGAGGCCAAACCTGGTTTTGATAAAAGATAATATTAGGTTTAGATTTGGAATTTACAGTTGCACTAAAATGTACCAGGGAAATAAGTTAGAATTGGAGGTCATATTCAAGTATTAGGGCGATATTACACTATCGAGTTTGCTGATCAGCTTGCTCAGCAGTTTGTTCAACGAGTTTGCTGTCGAGGAAGCTCAAGTATACTTTGTGCTAATACACTATCGAGCTTTCTGATCAGCTTTCTCGACGAGCCTTCCCTTGAGCAAATTGGACGGTTTATTTTTATTTTGTTTTGTTTTGTTTTGTGAATTTCCTGCACCAATCTCATAAAACCATAATTCAAACGTTATCACAGCACACACGATATAATTGACGATATGTCTCTCTGCACTAACACTTATGACGAGGAAGGAACAAGGACGGGCCTTAATTCTGACAGATGAACATGACCAACTCGTCTGAGAAATTCGTCGTTTCACAATTTCAGAACTCTCGGATGAATTTCCGTAAATTTCAAGGTCTATTCTGTGTGGAATAGACAGAATGAATTACTGCTGTACTGTACTATTTCGTACATCTATGTGTATAAACATGCTGTCTATAGTGTTGGTTTATACCTGCACATTGAAAAACGACTAAGAACATGTGTCCTATTTTTATAATTATTAACAGTACATACTCATTCAATACAACTTTCTGAATGAGGATGTGTGTGTGTGTGACTCACATAAGAAACATTTTCGCAGGAATGTAAATAAAATGAATGAATGCCAAGACTCCTTGTTACGCTACCATCAACGGTCTACCTCAAGGTCTTTATGACTAATGCCACAAAAAGATTATTATTATTATTATCATTTATTGTTTAGAGTAGGGTTGCATTAAGCTATACAATTCTTTTATGCAGGCAATAGTTACATCGAGAAGAGCTTGTTGCTGTATTACACAATCATGGGATTTAAATATTATTTACGTCGTAAACGAGATACTGCACTTCTAAGGACGATACCTATCGTTTTTTTTTAAATGGACACTGCGTTCAATCGACATCCATCAGTTTCGAACCTGAGACCATGCGCACGGAAAGTGCATGTGTCAACTATTAGGACAGCCTGAGGCCCGACAGTTTCATATATATATTTGTTTACAAAAGAAAATAATTAACAAGCTAATAAGGTTGTAACGACGGGACCTGCAGCTTTTGATGAAGTGGGCTTCAAACAATTCCGTTCATTGGGCCCTCACGGGGATTGAACCCGTGATAACGAGCACGTCATAGAAGCTTCAACATCCCTCTTCCGATTAACACACACGCACTACACATCACCTAATACTCACTGGTTGAAATCTGTATGTTGTGAATAAGTTCCATTACATTACTATTATTATAGCATTAAATTGTGTCTGTCATAATGAAACATATTAGTAGTTACTTTTTGTGACGACCCACATCATGAATGCAATTACAGTTTAGAAACAAAAGAAAATTCATTTTCAAGAAATTTTAACGAAATTAAATTTTGATGTCTACATAAGAAATTTAGAGCACGATTTATTCTCTCGACAACAAGGTCGGAATTTCCTAAAAAAAAAAAAAAAGGTTATGTTGCTGATGCCTATGGATATTTCTAACTTTTGAACTTTGTTATTTTCGTCCTAATCGAGTTCATATCCGGAAAACACTCTGGTTCGAATTCTAGAAAGAGTGAAGTGTACAGATCAACATGAGATACTGCTCACCACCTAAGGAAAACCTTTTCGCCATTCAGGACTCATTCCTTACCAAGGATAATACATAGAAAAAGCTGCAGCTGTAATAGCGGTATAAGGAATACACAACAGAAGTATGCCAAGTTTTATTAGAATATCAGTGCTAAAACCCAAGAGATTTCTCTTTTAGTGTTCGATGAAACCGTGAACATTTTGAGACAATGTGTTACGTATTACGACAGTTTGACTTGAATTTGAATTTTATTTATGACCTTTAGGTGATTCTGGTTCAGTAGGGGAAAAGATATAGAAAGGTAGTTTCTAATCTAATTTAGTAGCCAGGGCCTAATTTGGAGCTACCATCCAGAGCTGAAATTGGGTCATATTGATGACCCGGCTTAACTCAGACATTTTTTGGTAAACCGGCCTGACGGGTGACCTGGTGGTCTGGTCCAAAACTTGACCTTAATGACACACTCTTGACCCGATGGACCCAACTGACTGGATGACCCGGCCTTGACCCAGATGACTGACTAAGGGTCAGTTCTACAATCGATCGCTAAACTTCTAGTCAACGCTAAGTTGAGACCAACTGTCATTTTGCGTACTCTCATTGGTCAAAATCAGGCTTGGCCTCAACTTAGCGCTGGATAGAAGTTTAGCGGTCAATTGTAGAACTGACCCTAAGTGAACCGGTGAGAATCTTGACCCAATTGACCCGGTGACCGCCTTTACTAGATTCAACCTGGTCTTGTTCCTGTAGCTTAAATCAATCAGTATTGTCATTCCTGATATTCCTGAGAAGTGAACTCTTGTATCTTAAATTGCATGTAGTGAAATATAGTCTGTATGCATAAATATGATTCATTAATATACTAACTTGTAACAAAGAAACACGCACAATATTAACACAAAAAAAGAAATACGCACACTATTAACAGGGTCACATGGGACAAAAGAGGTTAAAAGGTGTTAATGTGTATTTTCTACTTAATACTTCAAACAGGACCGCCCTGTTGGTCTAGTGGTTACAGTCGCAGACTACTGATCGTGGGGTCCCGGGTTCGATTTCCTTTTCTGCGAAAGATTTTTTTCAAAACGAGAACGGTGCCACCTAGCATCGTGATGCAATTGGGGAACTGCTGTGAGTAAAATACGATCACAGTTGAGAGCTTTGGTTCTCCTCTACGAATACTTCTGGTCAGCGTGGGAGCAGTAGACCAACTCCTCCCTCCGGGAGAGACCTCATCCAGTAGTGGATTGAATATGGCTGTGTATTATTATTATGCTTCAAACAGAAAATTCTTTCAGGATAGTCTTTCCGAAGGCGGACGGTGGGGGGAGGAAAATCGGGCTTAGCTATTTGCTGCACACCTCTGGGGGTGCTTTTGTTCTTTCCGGGGATATGAGATGTTTTACTATTGTTAGGAACCTTTCGGCGTCATATTTTTCGTGCTCTGGGGGTAACACCACCGATCCCGGTCATCCCTAAAGAAGACACTTTTCAAGCGCAACAGTATATAATAAGGAAAGAATTTAAAAATTACTTTAATCAGGTCACTAGGTCCCAAGCTGAGATCGGGTGATCTGGTCCAAAACTTTACCAAAATAAGCCTATGACACGTTTCAGCTCTGGCACCATCTCGGCATTCTTTCTGGTGTGACTGAAGAAAACCCCTGGAAAAGCCTCAGCTGGGATGGGAGGCCGCTGCAGTCGTTTCTATACGACTTTTAATTGCTAAGACAGTTCTCTACCAACTGAGCTACAGCTGCTTGGTACGTATTACGAGAGTTACAGATAGTCTAAATTCCGGGTCTATTTAATCGTCTTATGTTATTTACGCTGGCGCCATCGCTACACCTACCTTGCATCAGAATTCTTAGTACAATCGCCTGTGGTGTAAAGATTAACTAAACTAATACCGATACTTATTCACCCAATACCGCGAGCTATGTAATGACTAAGTAGGTTGTCAGGACATAGTTAAAGGGAACTTGATTCAAACTAACATCTTTGCTTCACGATTGGATGATCATTCCTCTACAACCGTATTCTCTGCTCAAAAATACAATTCTGAAAATATATTTTTTCGGAGGATATTACAACGGCATGTAAGATAAACTGCTTGTAGTTTAGTGAAAGAAAATTTGAATATAAACCAATTCCATAGCAAGCTTCCCGACAACTCGTGGTACGGTCGCGTATGCCTATTCCACGTTTTCTCATTTAAACAGCAGGTGCAACATGCAAGGTAGAATAATTGAAATTGTGTTTCCTCTTCCTGCGTTGGCATCTCTTCCTGTCAACTCTGTCATTCATTCGTACATGAAATGGAAAACTTGATCTTACGTAATGTTCCGCTTCTCTGCTCCCAATACGTAAAAGTGAAACAAGTGGCAGGTTTTGAGTTTATTGAATCGTTTGTAACGATTAAGTCCCCAGTAACGGCTTTATTATGGAGCACGTTTCTTTACGTGTGATAAATCCATATAACGCTTAGTGAAATATTTGCGTTCTTTAAAAAAAATAGAAAAAGAACAAAGAAGCACACAGCAATAAACATTACGAAGTTTTGAAGCTCAATGGTGGACTCCATTTGGTCTGCATTCAGCTTTCTTAGTAAGAGAGGTAAATCGTATCACTAAAATAAACGTTTGTTAAAATATTCTCTGTAGTTTGAGATTACATGTCTTATGATATCTATAAACTTTGAATACGTGTATAAAATAAAAATCTTTGCCTTCGTGATCGTCTAATGATTACGATCATGTATATATCTTTACTGAAATGGCACGGAGGTTCGAATCCTGCTGCCGGACATCCTAACGGAGGTTTCCTAGGGTTTTCCCCGATTTCACAAAACAAATTATGGGATGATTTATAGAGGTTTTGGCCGCTACCTTTCCCTGAGGGAGAGTTATCACCGAGAACAATCGTCCGTTAGCCAACAAAACAAATTAAATATCGTTGAAAAATAAGTACCTATTATGTATAATACCGTGCCTATGATTCGATAGTGTGGAACTGTAGTGTATTCAATCCCCTTCACACCAGGACAGCTAATGAATTTCCAGTGTTTATTCTACCTGATGAATTTTGAGACTGTACCTATAATATAGATTGTGACCAATATCATGTCTCTTTAGGTCGAAAATTGTGGAACTTTACTCTTCAAGCCAATCAGATTTAAGCATGGAACCGGATAATACCCCGAAAAATTAAAAGTGAAATTGAAATCAGAATTAACAATGAACAGCTAAAACAATCTTAAATCTAACCCTAAAGATTTAAAAATATTTTTACTCGTGAGTTTCATCCACATTTATACCTCCTAATAAACTTACTTTTGAGGGGAAAGGTGCCATATTTCGGATGTTTTTCTAATTTAGTTGAAGACGTACTATGAAAAAAAAATGTTATACATATACAGTTTTGAAAGTTCATATCTATTGCCTTTCATGTAGTTTTCTTTTTTTTTTTTTTTTTTTCAAAATTAAGTTGTGCTCGAAAATAATACGTAATTGTAGTTTTAGTTAAAAACGTGTATTTCATAACATGGTTGAGAAGGTTTCCTAATTCCGAATAACAGTGGTTTTCTCCGGAATGAAGTCACTGAAATATGCAACTACCAAAATGTTAAGTTTTTTTATTAAAATTCTGAGTACAAATTCATGTTCAAGAAAACAAAATTTGAAGCATGAACTGTTTTTGAAAAATAAGGTAAAAAGGTAAAGCTATCCCCTGTGCGATACACACGTGCCGCGAACGGCGCATGGGGGATGTGGAGGTAGCGCCACACATATTCTCGACCTTCGGTACGTAGTGAGGTGGGGTGTTCAGTCCCACGCTCGATCGCCTTTACCTTCCCGAGGTGCCCAGGAATACCAAGGATACTCTGGTGCTTAATTTGATAGGAGCGCCAGTTATGGAACACTGCGCACCTCAGAGCGCCAGTCATGGAACACTGCGAGAAAAGTCTCCAGCGTCCTGGTCGGGATTTGAACCCGGGCCACCCGATTCGTAGTCAGCACCAGACAAATATTTCGTAATATAAAAAGAAACCTGAAATATAAAAGTAAGTAGGTCTAGCATAAAATTTCGGCCTGGTTACTGAATAATGATGAAAACTAGCAGTTTCCCCTAAATGGCAAATAATTGTTCAGTGCGTATGCTTAATTGAGGATAAATGCATTAATGCTTCAAAATGTAAAAAAAATCAAAGAAAAAGTTCATTATTTGCAGTATCCGAAATTTATCTATTTTTATTTATTAGAAGTTAGCACGGATACAGCAAGGGCCATTTTACACCGTTCTTGTAACAATGTGATATAACAATAATAATAATAACAACAACAAATAATTATACAGTAGGAACAAGCTGAGTTTCTTTTTTCATTCCAGATTTTCATCACATTTTTTTTAGAAATTTACTTTTACTGAGGCAAAAATCTGGTGGCAAAGGAAGAGTATTGTAAAGATATGACAATCTGTATACGAAAGATCGTTCGACGAAGCACAATCTAGGTTTTGAGAGGTAGAAATGGTGTCAGGAACGGCTATTTTGTATGGGTACTCTCTGGGATTTGGCATTTTGTCTGGAATTTGGCAACATCGACGTAATTTTATCTTTCTGAACTTAACTTTACTTCGAAGTCGTCGATCATAAAAGAAGCAACCCCTCATACAACTAGTTGACTGTATTCTATCTAAACTCATCATATAAATACCCAGTTGACTTACCGTTTCCTTCTGACATCCACAATAATACCTGTGACGTAAAACAGTCTAACCAAAAAAAACACATTCTTTGGAAAAATAGGAATAAATATCTAAACTATACTGATTTCAAAATGAAACAAGTATATTTTTCAAGGTCATTTAGTGTCTTTGTCCTACCAACAAAAATTTTTAATTGGTTTTGGTTTACAAATTTATGCTTATTTTTCCCAAGAATATGGTTTTGTGGATTAGACTCTTTTTCATAGCAGGTATTAAATTGTAGAAGGGCAAAAAAAAAACTTAAAAAAAAACAAGCCCAAACAGGCAAAAACGCACCAAAAGCACACTCAGAAATGGCGAATAAGGGTTGCAAGAGCTTCTAGTAGAGATTACTTCCACTTGAGGATAACATTCTGCATCCTAGAAACGAGCTATCCAAAATTAGGAAACCATCCGAAATATAGTGACTTTGCTCATTAAATATTTTAAAAAACAAAAGAAAAAAAACAAGGACAGACGGTTGAAAGTTGTAACAACACAGTCTGTAATGTATTGTGCTCCTGTGAATGTAACGATTCCAGACATAGTTTTACATCAGTAATGTGTGTCAACAACATACGAATGAGAATGTGTGTCCTGTTTTCCCTCACTACGTACAGCGTCAACAGTACGCCTAGAATACAGCCACAGGACCGATATACATTACAGGGGATGTTGTTACAACCTTGCAGCCGTTTGTTCTCGTTTCGAAATTATTTAAAGTAGTATTTTTTCTCAGTATGAAACTTTAATGTACGTCTACATTTCATTCTTAAATAAAAATGGATAGTTAACGTATTCATAAATGTATTTAATTTATCGCCTTCAGAAATGAGAATCCTCAGATAAATGACAAATGTATCAGCCTTTTGCATCCTACTACATGTTTACGTAAACGTACCATGTTCATATTGTTAACAACCCAGACTGTAAGAAATCTAAGAACTTGGGCAGACTTTTTGATAGTGCATTAATGAACCCGAACTTTGAGATAAATTACCACAATGATAATTTATCATAACTAGACTAACTGTATTCTGTTTTATCCCGTCTAGTTCATGTTCTATCTTAAAAGAAAGGATGTGTTAATAAAATCGGTGCCTATATATTCTGATATAGTTTCTTTATAATCCTACAAAGAACGTTCTGTCACAATTGATGAAAGGGATAACCTATTTAACGATTCTTTTTATGACAATTTTAACGCACTAAAAGAACCTTTCTCTGACCTCCCCCTTTTGGCGAAGTCCTAAACTCCTCATTGGTTAAAGCACGGAACATCAGTTCTCTTAAGCTGTGTGAGCATATGATTTCTTTCAGAACCCCCTCCTGAGTGCCAATTCCTATTTCTGGTTAAAGTGACCAAATCTGCACCCCTGTTATACCTAACAATAAATCTATTGTTGAAGGTTACTTTGCAAAGTACTAAGAAAGAGAACTACGAGGGATCTTACACCAATTGCCGTAATACCAGGGCGTTATTTCTAGGGCAACAAAGGGGGGAAATTCCATGGCACCACGTGTGTTTCCCCTGGTATCTCACTTACAAACTTCCTTGTAGGGAGGGAAAATCAGTATATTTACGCAGCACTCTAAAAGGTGTGGGTATGCTAGGGTATTAATCCCCCTCTAACCCTTTCGGTGGCAAATAGCGCTCTGCGTAATACTATAATTTACCAAGTACCGTGTGATTTGATTATATTACATGCAGTACTCTGCAAACATACGCTATAATGTCCTTGACGTTTTGTCAGTATCAGTTTAATTCTCAAATACTTCCTGTGAAGGCAATTTGATCCTATGTCAGGTTACAAATGCTTAGCGTAATATCTTTAATTATATCTTGCCGAAGCTTTAGGAAACATTTCTTCAATAGATTACTTGTAGGTTACGTACTCGTGGACTATTCTTTCACGTTTTGTTCAATTCTTTAAATAGCGATATGTCTTTATTATGTCTGTCCCGTCTTTCTTAACTTAAATCCTAGATTCCCCGTTGACTGTATAGTAATATCCACAAACAATGAATGTCGAACATTGCTCAGGTATATGATGAGACTAGTCTTCAGTTCTCGTCTCACAAGGAAACTGTCTCCGGTGAGACACGAAAATCAGCATGAAACTTCCACAGTGCAATGATGATGTGCTCAAATGAACACTCCTGTAGTAACTACGTTTCGGAGTTTTGCGGAACACGAGTTACAGGACTTCAAAGTTTTCAAAATTTTGTTCGGAACACCTGAATGGTAGGCAACACTTCATACATATGTGTTGAAGTTATGCATTTCCCATTCACTTTTATATAAAAGGTTGCACTGAAGATAATTTGAATATTAAAGTTATTGATGAAGTTGACATGTTAATTTATTGATCTCATCTTCGCAAATGCGAATATTATATAAATACAGGGTGACCCAAAAGGAAACGTCCCATCTCGTTAATTTCGTAACCAATTGATTTCCAGGAGGAATCCCGACACACGACCTTTTAATTTAAAGGAAAACGTGCCATCATGATCAAGCATTACATGCTGTCCCATTTTATTTTGGTCTAGTGGCAGAAAGTGAAATTTTCTTAAATGACAAATTGGTCAAGTGACACATCATGTCTGTTTTTTTAAGTTCTATTTACAAAAGCATTTTATCATTTAATAGCTTCTTTGAAAACTTTGCGGGAAACTGCGTTTGGAACTCTCAAATATTATAAAGTAAAATTTGTAAGGTAATATTTTACACTATTTAACGTTATGAGCACTCTAACTGCCATCACTAGTATAAAAGAACCCCTGGAAATATCACTGTGACAAATTTAAAGGTGCTATCTCATGATTTGTGATCCAATAACACCCAACCTATGTGATGAATATGTTAATGCCTCGAATTTCAGATCAGCATTGCGCGTTGGGAGGAGGAAGCACGTGGGTTTGAACACCGCTGCCAACCATGGTGACTGAAAATGTCCGGACTGTCTATCAATTTCACGAGTCGAATGCGGAGTTGGTACCATTATTGAAGTCTTATCCGCTAACTTCAACTCAGTCACGATGTTTGGAAATGGGGTTCGAACCCACGGCTTCCCCTTCCTAACGCACAACGCTGATCTGAAATCCATTACCGTATTCATCGCTGGGGTTGGGTGCTATTGGATTACAAAACATGAGACAGCACGTTTAAATTTATCACAGTAATTTTATTGCCACGAGACGAGACGAGACAGAGGAAATGGCTATAGAAAACGAGACGAGATAGAGCTGTCGTAATGCAAAATATATGTCTTTTCGAGACGAGACACTCTCTGGACAAGACATTTTCGAGACGAGACAGCCAAAATTTCTTCTCGTCGGCAACACTACTAATGATGGGAGTTGGAGCGCTCATAATTATTATATTCCCTATCAAGTTTCACTTTATAATATTTGAGAGCTGCAAACGCAGTTTCCCGCGAAGTTTTCAAAGATTTATAAATGATCACATGCTTTTGTAAATCGAACTTAAGATACATTGACATGATGTGTTATTCGACCATGCTGTAACTTAAGAAAATTTCACTTTTTGCCACTAGACCACAATAAAATGGGACAGCATGCAATGCTTGACCACGATGGCACGTTCACCCTTAAATTAAAAGGGGCGTGTGTCGGAATTCCTTCTGGAAGTCAGTTGGTTACGAAATTAACGGGATGGGAAGTTTCCTTTGGGTCACCCTGTATTATATAATATTCGCATTTGCGAAGATGAGAGCAATTAATTAACACGTCAACTTCATCAATAACTTTAATCTAACATTTAAATTATCTTTAGTGCAAACTTTTATATAAAAGTGAATGGGAAATTGCATAAGTTCAACACATACGTAGGAAGTGTTACCTACCTTTCAGCCGTTCCGAACAAAATTTTGAAAACTTTGAAGTCCTGTAACTCGTGTTCCGCAAAACTCCGAAACACAGTACTACAGGAGTGTTCATTTGAGCACATCATTAATGCACTGGGGAAGTTTCATACTGATTTTTGCGTCCCACCGGAGACAGTTTCCTTGTCAGTCCACTGTTATGTTCCTTGATTTTTTTTCTAAAAGGAAATTTCGTAATATGTATTGAATTAATTTGCGTAACTGATAATATTAAGATTTTTATCTACATTGTGTACAGTGGATGATAATGGTTTGCAGATGTTGTTCAGAATAGTTTCTGTAAACACATTTTCGATGTTTTCGGCTGAATTCAATGAATTTTTTTCCCTAACGTCCATATTGTAGATTAGTGCATATCCTATTGGACCCAAGAAAGAACTCTAAAATTACTAACCTGATAAGAAAGTTATCGTTGAAATCTATTTAATCATCGCCGCTCGTTCACTGTACACCTTCGTCAAACTTGACTTTCTTATGTAAAATTTAAACATGCTAGTGACAGTGTATTCTGATGAAGTTCTAAAATATTTGAGTTGCGATTAAGTAACTTGAAATTTCGGAAATAGCTTTAGTGAGTCTATGTATATCAAGTCGAAGATGACTGTTCGGTAATTACTTTTGTGGAAAACCACATCCTCATTGATCCATTTGAACAGTTTTGTAACATTTGTATAGCAGTAAGTTGCGAAAATCCTCACTTTATAGACGCTCTATACATTTTACGATTTGTGTGACCTTTTGTCATTTACATGTGGCTGACCCGTCGTTCGAGGCAATGAAAAGCAATTTGTATAGCGTTCTCTTTCGTCTTTGAAAGACAAATACGACCAGGCAGCATAACTAGAGTAAACATCTCTCGTGTGTTGAACCTTCACAAACTTAATTTGTTTGAAAAGAATAAAAGAACTTTACTTGCTGTATTTTTCTTTAGTAGTTGAAAACAATGCTATAAACGCATTCTTGATATTTCAGTCCACCTTATGATGCATGAAATGAATTGTATATCAGAGTCATTTGAAAGAACATGCGCGAAGCTTGTAAGGAGGAAGCTTATAATACAAGTTACATGTGTCTGCAAGCTACCCGTTAACAACTACATAACAGCGAATCAGCTAAAGTGTAAGTAGCGTATCTTAACCCGATAATTAGGAAAAATGCGCTACTTACCGTTAGATACAACATCAATTATAATGTATCATATTGCGAAGAGCTCTTTAGCACAAGTATATGTACAAGGCAACCATACAGTTCCTATACACTGCAAAACTGTACCTTTGTACCTTTGATTCTCAAAGATTGTGGGTACATTATACCGCCTATTTTTCAGAGTCAGTGAAGGGCACAGGGATTCACATTTTACCATCTTTTCCCTCCCAAGAACTGGTAGGTAAAGAACCGCCCCTCTAAACCCAACCCTTGGCTCACCACTGTCTCTCAAAAATTGTGGGTACAAACACAATTCAAAGGTATAGTTGTTTGCAGTGTAGGTATATCATTTACAAATTCACAAGTTCAGTGGCTCTAAGATTGCCAGAAAAGGCATTGAAAGAAGAACGTTCTCACATTTCCTGCTACATCTGAATAATGCCCCAAGAGAACAGAATAGTTATTCTCCACTTTACTTGAAGAATAAAATTAACGATGATAAACTAACTGCTCGTCTATGTGGCATTTTGGGGCGCTGTCACATATTTCGAAAACATTTTTGCACCTACACCTACACCAGCGCATTTTACTCCAAAACATAGTGCCTTTGAACTACCAATATTTTCACCAACTATATTATTCGCTACATATTTCGACTTGATAACTATTTATCACGCATCCACCAGGAAATTCCATCATACAGAGAAAGGAGACACTTTGATAGGCCTACATATTTCGACTTGATAACTATTTATCACCCATCCA